>VWZO01004396.1:71554-205157 GCA_013396975.1 Bucco capensis | reverse complement strand
CTTTTTTTTTTTTTTTTTTTTTTTTTACCTTGTGCAATGAATAAGAGAGATTGCAGATGTTCTGACATGGTGTGTGGATTAGATTTCCAGTGTGGGGGGAGCCCTCCACTCTCAACAACATGGTCTTTGTAACTGCATGTGTTTAGAGTGCAGCCTTAACACAATTCTTATTTTTGCTGTTTTGCACCTAAAAGTATGTGTAGATGCAGTTTTTTGGGTTTATTGCCAATAGTCTATGCACTCTATTATCCCTTAGAAAACAGTGAGGGGAAAATAAACCTAAAAAATAAAACAAGCATGTGAGAGTAGACTGATGCAAACACTCATTGGACAATGCTTAGCTGTCCAACAGAATTGCTGTCGTAGTCCCTCCTACATTTATACAGGCTACAAAATGAGTCTTTTGTCTTGGTAAGAGGTAGGAGGAAAGACAGCTCTTGCCCTCTGATCTTTCTTTTACCAGGACATAAAGAGACAGTATGATTTTGCCCATCACAGTTATAGTTAACAGGTCTTTTGTAGTATTATTTTATGTCAGTGTTATGTCAGTATTAATAGGGTTAACTGTTGCACACTGGAAATCAGAAGTAGGATGCAGAAAGTTGTGCATCCCCTAACCCCGCAGCTGTGGGGTTGAGAAGTGTATAGCTGCTTCAGCCAACACGTCTCTGAAGCTTACTATCCTCATTTGTGGGAAGAGATTTGCACACATCTGAAAATGGCTTTTTGAACTTTTTTTGGTGTTGTCATTCAGTAGTGAAGGTTAGAAACATAGAATCATAGAACAGTTACAGCTGGAAGAGACCTTGAAGATCATTGAGTCCAGCCTTTGTCCTAGCCCTATCAACTTGCTAAATGATGCCCCACAATGCAACATCTACCCGTCTCTTAAACACCTCCAGGGATGGTAACTTAACTACCTCCCTGGGCAGCCTGTTATAACCAAAAGAAAAATTTTTAAGGTCTGCTTAGTGCAAGAGACTTCTGGCTTGGAAAAATCCATAAACTATAAACCACTGGAAGAGTAAACTTGGGAGATGTCAGTGTGCACTTTTGTTGTTTTTGGTGTACTTTATGTAAGCATCAGGTGTTGTGGGAGGTGCAGATCTGGCTCAGATAGACCCACAACATTTTCCCTTAATTAGAATTAAGAACTTGATGAAAATCTATGAAGTTGTAGATCTGCTTGAAATAAAGTTGCATTGCTTTTATTTTTCTCTCCTGAGTACACAGAGTAGCTGCATGTATTTAAGACCTACAGTTTGATGTAAGGTAAGATGCAAATGCCCTCTGAACAATGTGGTCTTTAGAGTGAGGTAGTGATCCAGAGGCCTCAAAGAAAACCAGTGTGTTTCAACAGAATACATTGTAATAGAATCAGAAAGAGGTTATTTCTTACTCTAATATCATAAACATTACTAGTGGAAATAACATTTCTTTTTGTGAAATAAGCCCTAGAATTCTATATTGTATTTATATGAGACTAACTGATCTCATTTTGAGCAAGCAGAGCTGTAGCTTTAAATGCCTCTTTTTCTTAACAGAGGTTTTGCTCTGGCAGGGTAATAGTAATAGTACATATTTTTTATCAAAGCAGCTGCTGTAGTCTGTAATGCATTTTCTTTGGCAGATGTCTGAGTTTAATTGTGACTTCCTTGCCTAAACATAAGTAATGAAAGCCTCCCCATCCTGAGGAAGGGATGTCTTTCTAGCTGACAGTATTAGGAGATATTCCTGACTTGGAAAGGCATTACATTATTTGAGAAAAGCCCGTCATTTTTCTTTCTGAATCTCTTACCTAAGTCTCTTGCTATATGAAGCGCATCATGGAAAAAAACGCCACATTTGTGGTATCAGTATCTGTTACTTTTCCCTACCATAATTAGTCATAAGACTAGAAAAAGAGGAGCAATGTAGCATGCTCACTTTATAAGGCTTTGTCAGTGATAACAAGAGAGGTTTTGATCTAAGGCATTAAGAAAAAAAAAAAAGCTTTGTAAGGTCATTAAACTGAATGATGTTAATAGACTAATGCAACACACGCATAGCTGCAGCATCTGCAGAGCCATGCCTTAGTCCTGGCAAGTCAAAAGGCTGTCTGCTATTAACTTCTGTCAGCATAAGTTCAAGAGTATGCTTACTGTATTAATGGAGGTTTTTCTGTAAATTACTGATAAGGCTTTTCTTTGGTTCACACTAGTAGCTGTTTCATCAGTATTAAACCTTACACCAAGATCTTAACAACTTTAAATTTTTAGCAGAAGCATCAACTCATCATTCTTTTAGCATAGTCAAAAGAAAGAAAAATTAAATGTGCATTTAGAATCATCTAGTCCAACGCACTTGCCATGGAGAAGGACATCTTTCACTAGATCACGTTGCTCAAAGCCCCACTTAACCTGAATTTGAACACTTCCAGTGATAAGGCATCCACAACTTCTCTGGACAACTTGTTCCAGCATCTCATTACCCTCATTGTAAAAAATGTCTTCCTTATGTCCATCTAAACATGCCCTCTTTCAGTTTCAAACCATCATCCCTTGTACTATCACTGTATGTCTTGGTAAAAAGCCTCTCTCATCCTTCTTATAAGCCTCCCTTATATATATTGAAGGGCTGTAATAAGATCTCTATTAACTTAAACATAGATGATATAATCAATTCCCTGAAACGAGTTCTTCATTTTACTGGGAAGTCAGGTTATGGACTAGTGCTGACATAACCAAACACTCAATAACTGTCTTTCTGTGGGCAAAGATAAAGTAATTGTTTTCAATTATCTACCTATGTCACTTATTTTTCTTAAATTTTATAATTGTCATATTATTCAGAAAAACCTTTAGTCACAAATTCTGGATATTACTCAATCTTTAGCTAGACTAGAGATCCCTGAAAAGAAGGCTTATACTACGTTTGTCTAGTGTTTGTTTTTTGAGCCTGAAATGACCTGAAATTTGGCTCACTTGGAATTTGAGTGGGTTTTGAAAGGAGATGATTTCACTACACTCATTTCTTGGGAGACCTCATCCGGTTTAGCACAGACAATTTTAGTAACAAGTTTATGGTTAGGGATGTTTAAGTTCATAAGGAAAGCAGCTTCTTCCAGCTGTGGGACAGTGTAGTTGTTCTATGATTACAAGTAATTAAGCTCAAATTTTACATTGCCAATAAAGCATAGTTGGAGTTGAACAAAGAACTTTCTATTTATGAGTGTCTGTGCCTTTATTTAAGGTGTATGTGTCTTTATTAAATAGTTTTAATTATTTAGTAACTAATTAGGTTAGACATTTTCCTCTAGGTAGGGCATATTTTCTCGCTGTTTTGCTTGCTTTCAAGTTTTTTGTTAGGTTTTACTTTGCTGTAACTCTGTTTGGACAAATCTAACTATGATGTTGTCCATGTGTCCTAAAATCAAGAGGAATTTGATTACCATGCTATTAAATTTTAAAAATAAAAATAATAGTATCTTTATACTAAAAAACCTGAATATATTGGAAACTATTTCACTGTGATGTTTATTTACCAGTCTGTGGTACAGCATGCATAATGTCCTTGAACAGAATGATGCAGCTTCTGTTGAAATTTCTTTCTAGTTGGATTTGCAATATAGTTGGTGTTGTAACAAAACAAAAGGAGTTAGGTATCTTTGATGGGGAGTCTGCAGCTGTATGAGCTGTCATAGACAGGGGACAGGTTGTTGGGACTCTGCCAATGAAAATAACATAAAATCTATTCCTGTTTGCATCTGGATTTACTTGCTACAAGAGTTTGGCAGTAAATCTAAATGTAACACTATAATTTTAATTATTTTCTCTTATGCTTCTTGCCTGTTGTGGGAAAAAAATCTAGGACTGCTTTCGTTAACTTCTTTTTCTATAGAAATGTTTACCAAAGTACTTTATGCTTGAATGGCAGGTGAGGATTCATTTGGATACATATGTATTTTTTATACAGGGGAAAAAAAGATGAAAATTGTATTTCTATGAGTTTAAAACCTTTTTTGTAGAAGTGGACTTTTGAATTGTGTATTGAATATCTTATGAACTCTTAAATCCCCTTTTCTTTCTGGTATACTCACAAACTCTGCATCTGTGCTTTTATGTTAATTCTAGTTCATCCAGAACATACCAGCGTATGCGTTAGGAATTACAATTTCTAACTCTGGTTTTGGATTTTTTACTTTCTTTTACCACTGGAAGATCCATCTTGCTGAAAGTATACATAGAAAGCTGCTTGTCACACTGTTCCCCCCAGAAGCATGCTGGAAACCCAGTTGTGTTTCACATCTCCCATTTATTGGTCCTTTCCTTCCTCTGTGCCATTGCAAATCCATCTGTGCACTTTTCTTAAGCCTTTGGGACTCAAACAAATGTCCTGATATTTTTCTTTACTTTAGTTTGACAAGTGATGGTTTGATACAGAATTGATTCTGCAACCTGAAAATCTTTTTATAATGATGACATACTTCCCTTTCCGTTTCAAATCTACTGGCCTCTTTAAAGTTATGCAACAGTAATTAAAATTGTTGCATTATCTAGTGTTTGTGATTAACATATGATTGATTCGGATAATTCACTGACTAAGTGCTGCATTACCTGCCAGATAAGACAGAATGCTCTTTTTTTTTTTGCTGTAAGAATAGCTTTTGCTATTTTTTTGCCTATTTTAGAAGCAACAGCTTCTGTGATTCTCTTTGACTGTTTGGCATCTGCATAGTTGTTTGCTTCTACAGAATAATAAAAAACCCCAAACAAACCCCAAAACTTCTTTCACATCTGAGCACTCTGTCTCCTTAACAAACTAAGGGGAACGACCTGCTTTTAACATCTCTGTTCACAGATGCAGTCTCTTCCACAGATATTCAGGTTATGAATATTATGATTATGCTGAATAGGAAAGAAGAAGAAGAAATAAATCAAGCTTTTAATACATTTAAACAATATCTTTATCTTTGTTTTATGGTGGCAGGTGCAGTGTTGTTCAGTGCTCCTTTGGGAGTGTTTGCCAAAACCATGGAGTTTGAATTCGAACTGAATTCCAGTCAGAGTTGGTTGGTTAAGTGAGAACAAGTACTGATTTGTCTTTAGCCCTGTTTTTTCTTGATGTGCTTTTGTTTTCACCTGAATCAAGTGGGGTTTTCTTTCTAGGCATGACTTTGTGTTTTCTTCATACTCCCCCACCCCCCCAAAGTTGTCATGAGAATTTATGGTTTTAGCTGTGATTTTTCCTGAGGTCTTGAGTATATTAAATCTGCAATTTAAAACTGAATTCTCATGTTGAAAGAAGCAGCCCACACTGAAATGACTGTGCCTGTGAAAACTTTCAAATCAGAGTACTTGACACAGTTGTAATCCTAACAAGAAGGAAAACTGAGTCACTTGATAAGTGTAATATATGTATGTAAGTAGATGCAACAGTGCATGGATACAGAATTCATTTTATTAAAAGAGAGATTCACCTGTAATTTGTTGCTAGATAAAAATTTTTAAACCTTTTTCTCAGAACTGGTATCTGAACTGATATTCATATCTGAGATTTACATATGTTGTAAGCTTTCTTACACTTAAGTTGACATATACATATGCATGCATAGTTGCATGTATATGTGTATCCATTGTATCTGATGGAAGCAAACCCAGCCAATTGATTTGATGTACGTTGGGTTGTCTTTGTTGTTGTTATTTTATCTTTTCTATTCAACCCTTAGACTCTTGATTGAGAGTGGACAAGACCTTGGTCAGAATGTGAGTTGTATTCTTTTTTTTTTACCCCTCCTGCACAAGTCTTACTTTCCATGACCTTTATGAATGTTGTTAGCTTTTCTTGGTTTTGTTGTTTTGTTTTGTTTTTTTCCCTAGTGCTATTGCTAAATGACAGTATTCACTTGCAGTAGAGGTCAGAATTTTCTCCTATGTTCTGTTTTATGAATTCAGTTCATCAGCAAGGTGCACTAATAAGTTGCTTGTATTGTGGCTGGCACGTTCATGTAAGAAGGATATGTTATTATTATAAGTTATAATTTATGAAAGACAGTATTTGGTGTTGTTCTGCAGTGACATTGATGAAACCACAGAAGACTAATCATGTATGAAAATAGTGTTCAGACTTCTACCTGCAATCTGATTCAACTGCCTGATGAGGAAAGTCTGTTTTCTTGGTTTGTATTCTACTGCTGAAAATGCCAAAGTATTAATCAGACTTCCACGTATCATTTAGTCCCTGCTGAACGATGCTTTTAACAAATGTCAGTTTTAATCCTAAACTTGTCTTGTGAAGACAAGTAAATCTCTACTGTAAAGAAATGTATTGTCAAAGGACATTCAATGTAAATGTTCTTTAGAGCATCAGCTTTACTGAAAGGTTTATGTTTTGGTAATACAAGCTCTACAAAATTTCTGACTTGTCAAACAATGCAAGCAACTTCTTAAAAAACTAAAGGCTCTGTAGTAATAGTTTGTTAGAGATTGAAACGCCCAAATTGAAGCCTAATACATGTAGAAGGTAGTGTGAAAAAAATTTGTCCAAGCTTTGATAAAATTCAGTGACAGCAAATTTTTTTTTATGGTAAGTTTATATCCAAAACTTCAGATTATTTTCTCTGGCCATCCATATGCTTGTCCTGAAGAAAACTTGAGCGAAACTTTTTTTCAATAAACATTAAAACACATGGCTATTAATTAAGCAACAAGAGCTGAACAATTCTTGATAAAACCAGCAAAAATCCTTTTGCTAAGCAGATAAACCTACTTTTCTATTATAGATTTAAATTTGACCCTTTTCAGCTGCTTTTAATGTGTGAAATAACATTGGATATGTCATATAATGTATCACTACTATGAAAAAAATTCTGTGTAAATGTTGCCTCTACTTCCTACTAAGCTTGCTGACAATTCTTACGTACCTATAGCCCCTCTCCTGTGTTGATTCTCTCATTAATCTGACTTTTATCACTTTATAAAAACCTTTCTAAAGAGTAGAGGTGTGACTCACCACTTGTCATTGAGCTTGGTGCCTGTACTAAGCCCTGATGTCCCCCTCTGCCTGGTTTGCTGGCACAGGTTCCAAGTTCCTTGCAGGAGAAACTGCTTTAGGTGTTACATAAACACAGAGTGGTCTTCTAACTAGGGGACTCAGTCAGCTACTTCCACTATATAGCACGCAGCTTTCTGTAGGCGATTACCATGGTTCTTGGCTTGTTTTGTGTGTTTGTAGATGCTTCTCTTTCTTTGGATTCTTGGGACTCTTGACATAAAATGAAGTTTCCATGTGTTTTTATTTTGCATGCCTTACTCCTGTGTTGGATTTATTTTTCTTGTGAAGTCAGAATCACCAAAGATCCAAATAATGGATCTGAAGTTCTCTGCTTTATATTTTTTTTCAAATACTCATTTCTCAGGTTAATATTTCAAGGCCAACAAGTGACAAAAATTCTGAAACTTTTTTTTTTTCTTCTCTAAAACAGCGTCTTGTATCATAAGAGGCTTGAACTTTCTCAAAATCAGAAATATATTTAAGTATAAAAAGGACAATAATTTAACCATAAATGAGGTAACACTTTGGCAAGTTTTTGAATATGCCTGTCAGTGAAGGAATACATCCAAGACTGGATAGTGTTTCTTTAGGTGGAAAGGTGGTACACATAAGACATCAGAAGGTCATGTTTGAGACCTGTGTTCCACACTCCACATGTATGTATTAATTGGAGAAGAGCTCTTCTGCATCTCCTGTCATTTCAGAAAGGTTTAGATCATTTTTGAAGGTCCATTAAAAACAGAGTACTGAATGTCTTACTAAGAGGTTTGAATCCTGGATGGGACATCTACGTCCTGATTTAATGGAAGTAGCAACACTGGTTGGACTCGGTGATCTGAGAAGTCCTTTCCAACCATGAGGATTCTGTGGTTCTGGAGAAACCATGGATGGCTTTGTAGCCTCTGTGGGAGTGCTGGAGAACAGCAGAATATTAAGATGCTTCACCTTGAGGTTTATCTGTATTAATCCAAATGAAGTGTCAAAACAAAGCCTACAGAAGAATATTGTGCTCTAAAAATATTGAACTCTTTGCAAATCAGGTTCTGTTGAGTAGGATTATCTATGCTAATGTCTGTACATCAGATGGCATTTCAGAACCCAGGTCAACTGTCTGAGATCACCCTTGGAGGCTTTCTCTTCTAGATATGTAGTCTCTTACTGTAAAGTCAGGTCAGTGGCAGACTCCCATAGGGAGGCTAATAGCTTTGGTTGGTTCATGAGATGCATTCTGTTATTCTGAAGAAGTATGATGTTGCAGAAATGCAAAAATGCACTTCTGTGTGAGGCTTTGAGGTTGTGATATACTCTAACGTCCTCCTACTGTGAATATCAGGTGCTTTGCGTCTCAGATTAAATGTAAAAACTTAACTGAAAGCAGTTTTATACCCCAATATTGATTAGACTCGATTTGATAATACTTCTAATAAATCTACACTGTACTTCTGTATAAAGTTCACTGCATAATAGCATTATGCTGCATAATGTCCTGGTTTTAGTCCAGCCTATCCCTATATATATTTGTAAGTCAAGTATAATAGAAATGGAAAAAAAGAGCATATAACCATTTAGTCTTTAACCTGATGTCTTTCAGTCCTTTGTGTTTAGGATTCACACCAACATTTCTTAACATGTGATCTTATTTTCTTCTTTGCTGTATGCCAGCTCACTTCCTACTCCACTTCTGAAAGTTCATACGAGGTCAGAAGGGTTAGATTTGCACTCTGGCTTATATCGGTGAAATTCACTCCAGTAAAAGTTCACTGTAATTTATCTTCTAGTATTTATGTTGTCCTGCATTTATTTATTTATTTACGATCTGTGACTTTTAGCTTGGTCTTCTGTTTTTTTTGATCTGATTTTCATGATATGCAGTATGAATACCTATTCAAGATTTTGGTTTTTGTAAAATAACTTTCATTTGAAAGATCTTTTAATTGCTTTTGCTAAACTGCTCATTGGACAGTAACTTGTACCAGTTCTGACAAACTGTTTTAGATGCTTAGTTTTTTAACACACAAGCTGTTATCAAGAGAAGTTGATTACTGTTCCTTTCTTGTGACACTTGAGGTGAATGGCCTCCAGCATTCTGGTATCAATTCCAAACAATAATTTGTTGAGGAGTAAGAGAGAGCTATTTTAAAACAATATATGCAGCAGAGAACCAACTAGATGTGTTACTAGGGGTGCCAACCTGTCATGTTCAGAATTTAATGAAGTGCATCATTCTATTTTTTTATCTGCAAAATCTTTGCATAATGATTTTTTAAGCCCCATTACAAATAGAGATATTTTGGATTTGAGTAAAAAATCCTCCTGGAAGAGAAAGATCCAGAAGATACCTCCAGGATGTGGTTTTGAAAAACGTGTGCCTATGGTTTCATTTCAGAAGCGCTCATGAAAAATTCATCTTGGGGAAGGGGAAGTAGAAGTAGAAATATCTTTTACATCTGAATTCTTCTAATTTGTATTCATTGCATCCTATTTCAGAAACTCAATTCCCAAAAGAATTTCGAAGTACAGGCACAAGAAAAAAAAAAAGTAGTCAGTGAATATAGTCTTGGGACAGCACAGCGAGAGATGACAGTTTAAAGGAATGGTGTTAACTTGAAATGCTTACTTGTGTTAGAAGGTGTTGTACCTACATATAGTCATGAGACACGTGAGCTTTATGGTGGCCAGTGGGCATGAAGACCTACATTCCATCTTGCCCTGTTCTGTAGCAGTTTCAAAGATGCATCAAACCTTGCAGCACATAACTATTGAATTCCTTTTGAAGAAAAAGAAGATTGATTGTTCCTGGGTGAGCAAATGCAAGTCACTGATGTGTAGCATCACTTCCAGTGATTTATCTGACGGTAGAAGTTAATTTGCTGTATGCCGTGCTATAGCCTAATAAGCTAGGTTGATAAGGAGTAAAGGATGAATTATCATCTGGTTAAAATGGAATACCTTAGGAAATGCAGATGGTTGATACTAAACCCTGGAGCCACTTGCTGTACCATAGTATCTTCAAGATTTGACCGATCAGGAGCTATGTGCTGCTTTTTGTGGATGGAGCTGGAATACAAATGTATCTCTCAAGGACAGTAGTACTCCACATGAAATTAAAATGAACTGTGACCAGCACTATAATTTTTTTCATTTGGTTCACTGCTAACAATGAAAAATATGTGGCACTGCAGTTCATAGTGTCTCATTTACATTATGACATTCCTTCAGTAAAAGGAAAAAAATGAAGCATGTCAGCTTATCAGTAGAAATGTATTTGAATGAGAGTGTCTGTGTTGTGAATCTAATTCTGTATATGGTGATGTAGAATCTTTCATGGTTCTAAATGTGAGCTTTGCCAGTATGAGCCTTGTATCATATTTGCAAGAAGTTGTTAAAACTGAACCTGAACACCAACATTTAGCTTAGTGAAAGTCTTGCAAGTACAAGAAAGAAATATATGGAAATAGAGTATCAGGCAGGATGCCAACTGCCACTTCATAAAATATAAGACTATCAGTGCAGTTGAATTTACAAAATTCCTTCTCGGAAATCTTTCTATGGAGATCCCAGCAGAATGATTTCTTATACAGGAGCTATTCTCAGTAGGTTTAACAGCAATGAATATTCAGTGCGGATGCTGTCTATGGCAATCTTGAAAGGGAAAATCCTTAACTTCCATTTCATGGAATCACAGAGCAGCTGAGGTTGGAAGGGACCTCTGGAGATACCTAAGGTCAACTGACTGGGTCAGCTGCAGCAGGTTGTACAATCTCCAAGGATGGAGACTAGACAAACTTGCTGAGCAGCCTGTTCCTGAGATGTTTGGCCTTAATAACAGTGAAAAAGTGTCTTCTAATGTTTAAATGGAATTTCCCATATTTTAGTTTGTGCACATTGCCTCTTTTTCTGTCACTGGGTGTCACTGAGAAGAGTCTGGCTCTGTCTTCTCGCTGCTCTTTACGTAGCTGCTCTGCAGTGAAACACTTCTTTTCCTCTGACCTTGGTGTTCTTTCTGTTTCTCACTTTTCTCCTTCCTCTTTTCTCTGTCTAGTGTTTTCTGCCCTTAAGTATGTTTTCAGAGAGGCTCCACAAACTTTGGTAATGGGCTAATAAATTTTGGCCTGCAGTGGGGCTGTTGCTTTCTCCAGAAAAGCATGGAAGATCTATGAAGCAGCTTCATTCTACAGGTTTTCAGTAAAGCTGGTGTCCATAACCTAGTAGTTCAGGATTGGTGAGACTAGTTTTGATGGAGTACATCAGTATTTGCACTGACAGGAGCATGCCACTCATATCCACTGATCAATCTCTCTTGCACACAACTATCCCAATTACTTACAATTACCTTTATCTACTCAAAGTGAAATTAGACAAAATTACAGTTTTAGCTATGGTAATCATAAGTATTTTCTTTAGAATATTGTCAAATCCTAATAATGCCCAGAATTTTTTATTATATTTAATTTGAATCTTTACTGAAAATTCACTCCACTATAAAGTCCACAGTTAAACATCAATATCCATTTTCTTACTTTCTGTGAGATACCATGCAGTCACAGCTGAGGCTGGATACTGGATGAATGGACATTGGATGCACTGGAAAATGTTCTTTATGATCATTGTAGCTGCTAAGATAATAATGAGCTCTCTGAAATTAAGTAAAATCTTAAAACTTTTCTAGCCTGAGTTGTGCATGGGCTGTACTTACATTGGCAAATCCTGGAGCTACACAGGGGAAATAACTCATCTCCCTCAGTCAAGGTAAAGATGTGCCCAAATAGAGGTTTTTAGCTTAGATTAGTGACAGGAGCTGTTCAGTTTAATAGCAGTTCCATGTGATAATGTGGTGAAATTTCATGTGTGAGGTAGGCAAGGGAGAGTAATTAGGATTTTCATGTAGTTTCATGAATTCTGGCTTGTTGAAGTCTGCTGGAGTACTGGATGTGTCCAGAAATCATGCTGTTTGAGCAGGCTACTTTAGTGAGCATAAAAGCAGAAGTTACTTAAATGTGTGATTTCCCTTTCTTGAATGATAATGATACTGAACTTAAATGATTTTACTTGGTTAAAATCTCATTTACTATCTGAAATTTGGCTGAGCTCAGCTTGAAACTAAACGTGCAGTTGGTGGTTTTAAAAAAGTGACAAAAGCTGCTAAAATATTCAGCACTAAGAATATCTTTGGCTACTTAGACGCTTCAGGAGCAGTGGCTGAATAGGATAGTCACAGTTGTAATGCACTACAACCTTCTCTCTCCCATTATGCCGTTAATATCATGCTTGAATGAAAATATATTTTAGTTCCCTGACAGCCTCCTCTCTGCAGCTTTAAACTTTCAGCAGATGGGAGTATTAGAGGAACATTTTTGCCTGTGCTTCTACATTGAACTGAGAATGCCACAGGAACCATCCTTGCCCTACTCTTGAGCAACCCACACAATTAGCAACTATCTTCATGGTGTCAGAGATGTCATTAGCTAGTCGTGGGAGATTCATTCAACTATGCTAATTATTTCAAGAAGTTCTATTCATGAACTGCGTAAACATTGGAGATGAAGGAAGTAGTAGCTATTCCAGAAAGTCATTTGCATGCAGATCTGTTTCTGCACATTCATGTTTCAATGCTAACTGCAAATATCTACAGTAAAACTATAAATTAGCCACTGCTTAGCCATAAGGATCTAATCCAGCTATTTCTTCCTCAAGTCTTTCAAACTCGGGTTCATATAATTTCCTGATCTTAGTGAAAAGAGAAAGGACAAGTTCATCATTTACTTTCTGGTGGTGTTATGTGACAATAGATGGGCTGTAATGCAGAGTTGTATCTGAATCTGGACTGCCCTGAAGCTTGAGATTTTTTTAATTTTAGGTTTTTTGAGTGGTCATCTGCTCTCGAATTTACAGCAAAAATGTACATGAAAGAAAGAACCTATAGATTTCCAATGTTCTTCTGTTCAAGTGTGTTTGACATAATTATTTATTTCTTAAAAAGTATTATGGTGTTAATGCATAGTCAAAGATGTCTTTTCTTCTTTATTTTATTCAGACTCACCCCTCTTCTGGAAGCACCTCAAAATCAAACAACTTCAGCCAGTTTGACTTTACACTGTCAACAAGTTACCATTCCATCTAGAGCAATGAGCTCCACAACACCAGGTCAGTTTATGTTTATGTGTCGCTCCTGCAAAACACTGTCCTGTATTTGGATGTATATAATTCTTTGTGTTGATGAAATTTGACAAGTGACTGATAATGCCAACTGCACTTCATAAGACATGACTGCCTTATAAAGCAGAATAATGGCTTTACAGGCAGTAAAGGCAATTTTGAAAGGGATGCCTTATCTCAGTTGAATTATAAACCTGATATAATCCTACAAGGCTTTTAAAATATTGCTGTAGAATTTACTAAGAAACTGGATAATCATGACTAGATATGCATAGGCATCCTAAAATATTTTAATTCTTAGTATTTGCATTTAGTCATTAATTTATTTTCTGCCTTTGCACGATTTCTTTGTGTAAATAGAAAACTGCAAATGCTATTCAGTTATTTTCCTTTTTAGCTCTAAAGTTGTATTTGCCCACACTTAGCATTCTCTAGAGAGCTTCCTCTTTTAAAGATGCATAATAAACTGATCTCTGAACCTGCTTTATCTGATATCTGCAAAATGAGTTACTGCAGGTTCACCTGATAGAAAGTGAACTACAAGTAGCTGTACCCAATGTTCAAACTTGGAAGAAAACAGAATGCTGCATATGGAACATGCATTGACTTCAGCTCTTTTAAGGATTGAGAGTCCCCAATTCAAATCTGTGCAGTGTCCCATATGGTTCACACTTGTTCACCCACACTTGAAGTATCTATTTCTAGTACTGTTGGTAAAATAACCCTTTACAGGTGGCTTATTTTATAACCACTTCAGTATTGTGCAGACAGCCTGTAAGAATATCGGGGAAAACACAGTAATAGTGAGCTGTAGTTATTTGCTAGATGCCCTATCTCCTAGAAATGTAATTTGGGGAGGATTTTTGGAGCATTATTGATTGTAGTGTTGAAAACTGGCAGTAACTGCTTTTACATTAAATGGAGTCAAGCATAGCTGGGTTTCATACTTGACCTCTTTTTCTTATAGTGCAATTAGGTTCATGCAGTGAATTACCCATACAAAGCATTTCTTCTGTCCCCAAATTGAGGGAGTCTGAGATTTATTTTGTGTAGTGTCCTGTCACCTTTTGGCACTCACTCAAATTTCTGCTTTCAGTGCAGTCACTGTAATAGACTGATAGGGAATAGAGTGGTAGGAAATGGCTCCCATTTCTGTGAGCAGCTAATGCTTGATGATTAGAATTTTTTTAGAAGATAAAAATTACTGAATTTTCTTATTGCATCCATAGTAATTGAGTTCTCCATTTCCAGTCCTTTTCAGGCATGCATATTTATTCAGATGTGGCCAAGACCTCTTTGCCCCACTGTACTTTTTATTGCTTCTTTTTCTTTCTTCTGGAGCTTGTATTTATGAAGGTGGACCTTATGAGATGAAGAGATAAAAAGGGAGTTCCATCCAACTTTCAAGGTTTCTTCCAACCCCAATTATTCTATAACTCTGTGATTCAACATCTAACTTGAGGTTTGAAGTATATACCAAGATGTACTTGTTTCACTTGTAAGGCACTGCAGTAGTTGAAGAATCACAGAATCATAGAATCACTAAGGCTGGAAAAGACCCCCAGTATCATCAAGTCCAGCCTATGACCCAATAACACCACAACATCTAAACCATGCCACCCAGTGCCACATCCAATCTTCTCTTAAACACCTTCAGGGATGGTGACTCCACCACCTCCCTGGGCAGCCTTTTCCAGTGCACAACCACCCTCTGCGTGAGGAAGTGCTTCCTAATGTCCAGTCTAAACCTCCCCTGCTGCAGCTTCAAGCCATGGCCTCTTGTCCTGTCACTAGCTGCCAAGGAGAAGAGCCCAACCCCTACCTGACTACAACTTCCCTTCAGGTAGTTGTAGAGGGCGATAAGGTCCCCCCTGAGTCTCCCCCTCTCCAGGCTAAACAGTCCCAGCTCCCTCAGCCTTTCCTCATATGACTTCCCCTCCAGCCCCTTCATCAGTTTCGTCGCTCTCCTCTGGACCCTCTCCAGCACCTCAATATCCTTCCTGAAGTGAGGGGCCCAGAACTGGACACAGTATTCGAGGTGAGGCCTCACCAGTGCTGAGTACAGGGGAGAATTACATCCCTAGTCCTGCTGGTCACACTATTCTTGATACAGGCCAAAATGCCATTGGCCTTCCGTGCTGCCTGAGCATACTGCTGGCTCATGTTCAGCCGGCTGTCAACCAGTACTCCCAGGTCCTGCTCCGCTGAGCCACTCTCCAGAAGTGTCCCTAGAAGTGAAGAAGTGTCCTTAGTATTGCAAGAGAAAAATTAATTGGGTTGGCACTGATGTGAGCAGGTTGTTCCTGTGATGGTCAGCCTGTGGAAGGCAGTTTTAGCATTTATGGCACAGTTTAAGTGGCAAAACCCTGATGGAGATGTGTCTAATAGTGTTAGAGGAGGAGGTTTTGTGCTTTTGCTTTTCTGCTCCTGAGAATCTTGTACTTTTTCAGGGAAAAAGTTACAACCATTGGTTAGGGCAGTTTAAAGTACTTTCTAAGCAGGAAACATGAAGCATTCCCATTTAATACAGACAGTATTTAACCCCCCTCTTTTTTCTATTGTGTAATACCAGGATGCTACCTTATTTGAATGTCAATCCATGTGTCTTATACATAAGACTTGTGAAAATTTCCATAATATTTTGTAAATGTCAATATTTTAGGTCATAGTTGTAGGTGACAACAGAAGGATAGATATACTTTTTCATTATGCAATTTGTCTAGCCCAGATAAATATAGCTTGTGAATGTATATTCATACATGCTGTTTACACAGAAGAGAAGTATACTTAAAGGAAAAAAGCAAGAGGCAAACTGGTAAAGCAGTGCTACTCTATAGATGAATGGTATAGACCAGCCCACTTCAAGGATGGCTTGTTCTGTCAATGAAAATATTCTGAAATGCTGTAGAAAGCTTCAGTGTTGTGTACTTTGCAAAATTTCTCGACTTCTACAATGTGATATGCTAAGTGAAGAAGATTTTTCTTTAGAATTGCTTTCCTTTCATACCTAAATTGTCAGAAAGTCCATTAAAAGCCCTGATGTGGAACAAGCAAAAATCATGCATGTTTTATTCAAATATTATCTGAGGAACTTCTTGGAAGGGTTTATTTAGAGCACCAATGCACGCAAGTATTTCCTTACACTGTGTGATGCAATGAACAGGTCTCCAGTGTAGCAACATTTACTTGCAGCAACACTGTAGCCTATTAAATTGATCACAACTCTTAAAACCTTTAGGGAACAGGCTCTTGCTTATCTGTAGAGCTATATAAATGCTGAATCCCAAAAGGGGAAGGTGCTAATGTTTGGTTGTTGCTTTGCAAGTTATAAATTGTAAGATCATTAAGGAAATGTTTACATCCTGTTGGCATTGCATGTACTGAACAGATCTGTGTGCATAAAAAGCATTGGGCACACAAAATATTTGGTTTTATTTGGAATAGTTAACTTACTCTTTTGAGATGTTGTGGCTGGGGATTGTGTCTGTTTCGTGCTACCTGCTCAGTTTCCAAGGATTCTAACCCTTGCAAAGGATGTTACTCTTATTCAAGATAACCAAATCATGAATACAATTCTCTGTGCATGCATTAGATAAGAAAGCATCATCTTGTTCACTTGCTAGTAATGAAGTTTGTAAATACATTGAACTACTTCCTACCTTCCTTTTTTCCCCCTTAGAAGTAATATACACCATTTAGCATTGGAATTGGTGATGAAAACATTAGTGTTGTGATCCTGCTCTTATTTGTCAAAGAACACTTGTGTGTGTTCTCGGAGTTCTGTCATTTTGTGTAAATAAATAATGACAACACAAGTCACCTAGCCAGTGTGTTTGTGGGATTCAGGTTAACTGAAGAAAACAAGTTTGTAGAGTGTTCTTTGATACAACTGCGTGCTACTTTAACATGATATATACATACAAACTTTAACCTATGCATATATTAAGAAAACCTATCTCTTCAAACAGATACTGTGCTTGAAAATTACAGTTGTATTGCTTTTTCCTTTCATGAATTTCTTGTTGACATTGGTCACCAGATTTTTTTGTCTGGGAATTTCTCTTTCGAAATAACTGTTTTGTTGGTCTGTGTAGGCAAAGCATAGGTCTTACTTTTTGAGTCATAGTGATTTAACAGCTAAATCAGCTCTCCAGGTGTAAATCCTGGAAGGTGTTTTTTTTTTTAATTATGGCCTGTAAAGTGTGTGAAGATTCTTCAGAATGGCTTTTTATAATTAGAGTTGGAAACTTTCTCTCATTTTTAAGTACATAATTCTCAGCGTTCACTTAGACACTTAAAACGTGCACCTCTGGAAGTAACAATCAAATTTATTATCTGCTGACAAAACACAGTATTTCACTCTCCTTCTGTTTACCAGAATTTTTACTCTGATTGGTTCATTAAACCAAGATGGCACAGTTACACTTTCACTGGAGTCTAGTGACCCCCCCATCCCCCAGCATCTGAATTTCATTCTTAGTCTTGGCATACTCAGTAATCTGTTTAATCTTCTACAAGCTTCGTTTGCTTCAATGTATGGTCTAGTGAGTTGCTTGGACTGGAACTTGGAGTGTTGCATTTTTAAAAAGACTTAATATCTCTCAGAGGTTATACTGTAAAGGTTTGGTCTCTGTGGGTGCTTCATTGCCATATTCAATATAACACAAAGCAGTTAGAAGTATGTGAAATGTGCTCTGTTGCAATTAATATTTTCCTATGTGAATTTATAACATCTATGTTTGTTGTAGCAATATGTTTCTAAAATGTTACACTATGCAGACATGATGAATAAAAACTTTTTAGTTTCTCCATTCATTAGATCAGATGCATGAATGTTGATTATATTGACTACCCTAAAATAAGTGTGTTTGCCAACTTTTAGTTTTTTTCCCACACACACACCACCTCCTAATTTTGTGTCTAGCAGCCCAGATGTGTTTCTGCAGAGTAAGTGTTTCTGCAGTGATAATTATAACACTTATAATAGGTAATTTACAATTAGGTAACTCACATAAAGCAGGACTACTTTGTAGCACCTTAAGTTTGAAGCTGGTGACAATTTCCAAACTTCATTACAAAGTCTGAAATGTTACAGTGTGTGGAGTATCTTAATCTAGAAATTAAGTACTGCTTTGTATCATTCAGCAAGTGGGGGTCTAAAGGGGCCCCACAATATGATTTAAATTGGGGAAGGGGCAGACTTGACTTCAGGCAATGATGTATATGTTGTGGGTTGGATCCAAGTTCTGCTGAATCATAATATAGTTTGAAGCTGCCTCAGGGAATAATTTTTTAAAAGGAAAGACTGGTAATCTCTGAGAAAACTAGACAAATGCCTATTTTAAAAGCTTAACAACACAGTAAGTTCCACAGTCCCCTTGAGCAGCTGGCAAGGGTCCTGCAGTAATGCCTAATTTTGATGAGGACTGTATTTCTTAGGGCTGTGATGTGCAGTGTTGGTATTATCAATCTTAATACCTGTTCCAGAGTTGAGTTTCCTGCAGGTGCTGTCCTCTGGCTGGAAATTCTGGCAGAAACGACTGTGACCTGAGATGGTTTGACAAAATTGCCATTCATTAAATAGGATATTTTGAGTTTAAAGTTTTTGCTTTAACATTTTGGCAGTTTCTGCCAAAACAAAGCACTGAGCTATTTAAGTATTTCTGAATTCCTCTCCAAATTTGCCAGTTGTAGTTAGCTGTTTGACCTGAAGACATGAGAATAGTGACTGCTGCCATGCTATTTTCCCTACTCCCTTGTTCAGTGTTCTTCTAGAATAGCATTTGTTGGTGTTTATTTCCAGTTTCATGCCTGTATTGTTGATTCTTCCTACATNTAGAATAGCATTTGTTGGTGTTTATTTCCAGTCTTCTTTTTACTAGATTCTAAAAATCCCTTTCTTTAACCTTCTCTAATAGATATTACTTTTAAATCTCTTCCTATTTTCAGTTTTCTCTTAGATTCTTAAGGTGCCATATGAAAGTGACAGGAAAATTTCTTTGTATAAAAGTAAAAATAAAAGTAATTGTTTATTACTCTCTCACTACTTAATAACCCTCAGTTTGCAGACGTACTCACACTCAAGTATCTAGATTATGGATTAACCAGGTTCTGTACCCCTCAGTACTTGACTGTAGGGTATTGCCATGTCATTAGTGATGTGGATGACTGCTATTTAAGACTGCCTCTGTGCTGTGCAGAAATGAGTTTACAGGGTTTTCAAAACTGAATGTCATCCAGTTTTAGAAGTTTCATGCCTGTATCGTTGATTCTTCCTACACTGGATAATGGAGTGGGAAACTCACAAAGGATTACTGATCTGGGGTGTGGTAGGGGAAAAAAGATGTTTTCTCCAAGTATGGCAACCTGTGAGTTATTGTGTGTACTCTGTGTGGTGTGAGTCATGCCACTTGCTAATCAGAGGGGGAAAATATATATTAGCACTTCAGGAAATTGTCAACTCGAATTGGGAACAGCATTAGCAATCCTTTGTCTTGCTAGGACATGGAGCCCATATGCTGTCTGTGTTTAACCAGATCTCTCTGGTAAGGACAGAGGGAGTTGAGTCTCAGTAGTGTTGCCAGCGCCCTTAATTCTAGAGAAAAGAATTAATAGGAAGAAATATAACAGAACCTCTGCTTAAAAAAAAAAAATGGCGAAAAGCATAAACCTCAGTTACTCTGTCTTTTGAGACTGTACTATTTTAAGACAGTACTGTGCAATAAAGGCCAGTGCACAATACACACACTTTAAGCTGCATGAAGAAAACAGACATCAGATTATCTTTAACAGCTTCCCCTAAGGTGCTTGCAGCTGTTCCTCTAGCCTTGAAGTGTATCTTCAGTGACTTCAAGTGAATACAGCTCATTTAGACAGCTAACTCAGCTTTCAGTAGTTGCTGTGGGTGTAAAGAGCGCTTCCATTGCTCAAAAGCTGCCTCAGATCCTCATGAATATCCTTTTTCTGTGTTGAAACATTCAGCAGTTGCCCTAGACAACATTTGTGTGGACAAATTTGCAAATGTAAGCTGAGACAGGAGAATCCTGAAATAGCCACTGAGTGCTTTGTCTTTTCTGTTCAGCTATCTTGTAAAGAGTAGGAGAGAGGAACTTAAAACATAATGCTGCTGTATGAAATAATACATCACCTTTCCCCTTTCTATGACTTCATCCATGTTTACCTTTCCAGTGGAGAGCTGGGAAAGAAACTTCCCAACCAATCAACTGAATAATGAAACAAAACCAGCATTTGCATGTACAGGAGGATTAGGAAGAAAGCTAGTGACATAGTGACTTGAAAGCAACATAGAGAAGGAAGAATGAGATACAGCAGAGACCTTAAAAGCTGTGGGTGGGGAAGAGGCAAGCACTGAACTTGGCTTAAAAGAATAAGGAATGAGGACATGAGAAAAAAGATATGGAGGGAAGATGTACAGAAAAACATAAGAATGCATGAGAGTAAGTGGACTAAAGTGTGAGTAAGGAAAAGAAATTTTTTAAAAGAACTTCCTGGGGAAATAGCCTCCCTTCCGCTTGGCACTTGTCCTCAGTGTCACGAGGGAACTGGGACCAGCTTCTCTGGTGCTCTGCATGCCTAGCTGCTGAAATGGAGGTTTGTTTCAAAGCTGACTAACACTCTACAGCTAGTCAGTACTTTATGGTGCTGAAAAACATTCCCACTGATGGGATTATAAGGTATTTAGCTGCCACTAGTTTCAAAGTGTGTTATATTACTGAGGTAGCTCAGTGGATATGGACTGGAAGAGCAGATTCCTTTAATTGCTTGTTAAAAGGATATCTGGATTACTTTTGTAATGTTTTGTGTTTTCTTACCCCTGGGAAGTGTTTCTGGAAGCTGTAAAAACCTTTTACTTTCAGGATTAACAGTCCTTTCTTTTTAACTTTGTCCAGAAACAGACTCTGAGAGCATCCCCTCTCAAAGAGCACCAGCAGCTCCCTTTGCCAGCTTACACTGGCTGGTGCAGCTGCCTGCTTTGGGAAGAGTAAGGGATCAGAGGTGGAGGAGGTCACAGATACAGTAGTTTAACTTCATTATAGCTTGTTACTGGTCTTTTTTCCCCCCAAAAAATATGTTGTTGCAGTTCAGTTGTACCATAGAATGAAAAAATACAGACCTTAAAAAAAATCCCCAAACATCCCTCTCCCCCTGAAATAAAACCCCAGAACATAGCCTACCTTTAACCGTTCTGGTGCACGTGTTTAACATCCTTGTGAAAGGGATATTTTGATTGTACAGGAATAAGCTGGTATTTTACAATCAAAAATCACGTGTAAACTCTGTATGTGTGTTTATAAAATAGGTCAGCTAATGCTTCTTGGACTTGGCACATCCACTGTTCCAACAGTTTCAGGGATTTAGTAACAGGTTTCAGTAATTCTAAGTTGTATGTTGTTTTCCTGTTCAGCGCTGGGTCCAGAGGAGGGCTGTCAAGATGATCAGAGGGCTGAAGCACCTCCCGCTATGAAGACAGGATGAGAGATTTGGGGTTGTTCAGCCTGGAGAAGAGAGGGCTCTGGGGAGGCCTTATAGCAGCCTTCCAGTACTTCAGGGGAGCCTAGAGGAATGATGGGGAGGGACTCTTCATCAGGAGTGTTGTGATGGGGTGATGGGTAGTGGTTTCAAATTGTAAGAGGGTAGATTTAGGTTAGGTATTAGGAAGAAATCTTTTACTGTGGGAGTAGTGAGGCACAGGAACAGGTTGCTCAGAGAGATTGTGGATGCCCAGTCCCTGACAGTGTTCAAGGCCACATTGGATAGGACTTTGAGCAACCTGAACTAGTGGAAGATGTCTCTGCCTATGGCAGGGAGGTTGGAACTAGATGATCTTGAAGGCACCTTCTAACCCAAACCATTCTCTGATGAATATTCTTAAATGGCAAGGGCAGAATTTCCACTGCCTATACATATGACGGCATAACACAGAAGGTTAAGTTGTCTGGGGAATCTGTAGATTCCATATGAAAAGGAAGAGACTTTTCTGGGGAGGGATTGGTCCAGAAAAGATGTACTCTCTTCCTAGGACATGCCACTCAGTGTTACTGCTGAAAGAAATCTTCTGGTTGACTAGCACCTTCTTCTTCCTGCCATTCAAGCTCTTCAGAGATGCTTTCTGGAGTCCTGTGAAGAGCCAGGAGGTGCACATGTTTTATTTAAGCAGCCATCTATGCTGTGCAGTGACTGTGCCACAAGAATTGCACAAAGCTTTTCTTAACTGTAGGCGGTTGTTCATTTATTAATGTAAACACCATGTGCCTTGGATGTGTGAGCCCTAAAAATAAACTTGCAGAGTTAAAAATAGATCTCTGGGAGTACTGAGATGCTGCTTAATCAGAACCAGCTGCAAGCTGTCTAGAAAATGTAAGTTATATGGAGCCAGATGGCTTTTGCCCTTTTTGCTTTAGACAGCATGTAATTTGGGTAACTACAGCTACAGTGATGTATTTTCCCAGTCAAAGTGTTTGATAAACATATTTGTTTCGAACAGACACTTCCAATTAGAAAGCCAGTAAAATGTTAATTTATTTTAATATTTCTTCATGTGGGTAAGCCAAGGGAAAGTTACATAATACTAAACTCAAAGGCATGCACAATAACTGCTCACAGCTGTATTCAGCAGGAACTAGATTATGACTATGCATCTTTGTACAACAGGGCTCTTATTCTGGGAACAATCCCACTGGGAAGAATGATTTTAATGAAATTAGTGGCATCACAATCAGCAGGACTTCTATGGAGTAGGTTTGTAGGGGTAAGGCATTGCAGAAAACGCAGGAAGCATGTCAGAATCATACCTGGCCAGGTGTATTTAAAAAAAAAAAAAAAAAAAAAGCCCATGTGATTTCAGGACAGGTTCATTACAGCAGTTTTGCTTAGCTGATAGTGTTAACACCAAAATGTTCCGAGTCTTGGCAGTTTTCACAACTCACCAACCTGCTGTTGAGGATCTTTGTTGAGACTGTGTTTAGGAATCTCAGTGACTAGTCTAGGAAGGGAGAAACTGAAGCTCAAGTCTAGTTTGTTTGATTTGGACCCAGCTGAGACAGAGAATTCTACTTTGATTGAGGGGCTTGAAGGTGTTTATCTCAATCTACAGTATTATCCTAACTCTACTTGTGAGATGTACTGAACTGCACCTAGGGAAGTGTGCTGTGAAATTGCCCAGCCCCCAGACCATTCTAGCTCTGTCTAGAAACTGTTATTTGATCTCGTTGTCGTCATCATACCCCAAGTGATTTTCAGACTGTGCCAGTGTTATTTGATCTAGGATGTAACTAACTAGACTCATGTTTTGATTCTAGGAAAACCCGAGGGAAAGAGGTGGTAGGTGTTTGAGGAGGTAGCCTCTTTTAGGAGTTGTCATAACAAAAGCCAAACTGTACAAACCTGAAAATCAGGTTTTTAAACAATGTCAAATGTGTTGTGCAGAAGAACCAGAAATGAGACTTGGTTTAAGTAAAGGCTTTTGGAAAGAGAGTGGATTGAGGTGCTCACTTTACCGGCAGACAATACAAATTACGTACAGCTGACATGAAGCAGTCAGATTGAGAGATTAAATGTCTTCATATCCTTCTCCCATCAGTGTTTTACATTTTCTATAACTGGATTTAACTGAGATCTTCATGTTCTGTTGATGTTTTAGTTTTTTTTCAGCCTTAGCACTGTCTGCTTTAATTAAATGAATAGTTACTTTTTCTGAATTAAATGCCTTTTTTTCTATAACATTTTCTTTATTATCAATAAGGATTTTCCTTTCTGCTTTATCCAGTATCCCAGAACTCCTCAACATTAATATCTATCATGCAAATTGACATAATCTTATAAATTTAAGCCTCCTATGAGAAACCACACAAAAATTCTAGCCTGTCTCTGAAGATAGCACTAGCTACCTGAACTACCTTAGTGATGGGTGGGTAAGATAAGCTTGGGTTTTGTTTTTTCCTTTTTTTCTCTTGAATGCTTATATGTAAATGTATCTACAATGTAAAGCTGTCTGAAATTGGCAGTGTGGTGTTTTCTGTTTGACTTCAGTTCTTTTGCACCTGTCATGCTCATGAGTCATGAGCTTTTTCGAACTTTAGGAAGTATCTTAATCAGTCTTTTTGTGGCCTGTAATTTTTTATACTAATTGATGCCAAGCAGAGTTTTAGGTTACAAGCTTTTTGGGAAGCATTTCAGTATGAAAATGACTTTCAAAAGTGATTTGAAAATGTCTTAATTTACCTTTTTTTTTCTAATTACACTTGTTTGGTCTGTTTGATTATTGTCTGAAACAACTTGTGATTTAAGAACTTGCAAATCTGTCCTTGCCTGAACATGATTGCAGGTTCAATTTACAAGTGGATCTTAAAATAGTAACACTTATAGTCAGATTCTAAGGTGTTTTAGGTTGAACTCAAATTATAGGAATTTACTAGTTTTTGACAGCAGAATTGCTAAAGCTGTGCAGATGAATTTTTAAGTAGCTGTATACATGACATGAAGTCTTAAACTGATGAGTGTCTGGATTTAGATCATCCTAGCTATAGGAAAATCTCTATGATGATTTGATTGCTCCAGGCTTTCTCACTTAAATATTTTGTCAGTTACCTAAAAATGATTCCCTGTCTATTTACCATAGGATAATTATGACTCCCTCCTAAACAGGAGAGCAAGAAATGAGGTTGAAATGAGATCCCTTGAGCTATTTGGTTGAGATTTCAGCATTTCCTTTATTAAGAATCTGCTAGAGGAGAGAAATAATGCATAGTATTATCTACTACTTACCTCCCTTTCTCATTTATGTGATGAGGACTTTAAGATTAGACATGATAGCTTTACGTTGGTTGTGCCGTTCATTAGCTCTGAATGGGTACAAGCAAAGAAGTATGCTATACCAGTAAAGGTATCTGCAGTAAATTATTTGTGCCACAGGAGCTGGTTACTTTTAAGGGATGGAAAAGCAAGAAGGGATGAATTTGACCAGATTTAGAACAAAAAAATTGACTTCTGAATTTAGTGATTGTACTCTAACATCTAAAAATTCAAGTTACTTTCATCTCAAACAACACATGAAGTATCTAAATGTTTCACTTAAAGGTCTCACAACATTCCAGTGTTATTAGCATGCATTTTTTCTGGAACAACTCAATTTTGTGAAAATTCAGAAATAATTTTTGCTTGAACTAGTTTTCAGTTGTTTGAAACCTGTTTAATATTTGCATAAATCCAGATCTAACACTGATCATGTTAATATATAGACTGCGGTGCATTCAGTAAGACTCTCTGCTACCAGAGATTGTGCTCTCTTGTCAGAGAGAGATTGCTCAATGATTGTTTCTCTCTGCCAGATATCACTGNTTTTCTGTTTGACTTCAGTTCTTTTGCACCTGTCATGCTCATGAGTCATGAGCTTTTTCGAACTTTAGGAAGTATCTTAATCAGTCTTTTTGTGGCCTGTAATTTTTTATACTAATTGATGCCAAGCAGAGTTTTAGGTTACAAGCTTTTTGGGAAGCATTTCAGTATGAAAATGACTTTCAAAAGTGATTTGAAAATGTCTTAATTTACCTTTTTTTTTCTAATTACACTTGTTTGGTCTGTTTGATTATTGTCTGAAACAACTTGTGATTTAAGAACTTGCAAATCTGTCCTTGCCTGAACATGATTGCAGGTTCAATTTACAAGTGGATCTTAAAATAGTAACACTTATAGTCAGATTCTAAGGTGTTTTAGGTTGAACTCAAATTATAGGAATTTACTAGTTTTTGACAGCAGAATTGCTAAAGCTGTGCAGATGAATTTTTAAGTAGCTGTATACATGACATGAAGTCTTAAACTGATGAGTGTCTGGATTTAGATCATCCTAGCTATAGGAAAATCTCTATGATGATTTGATTGCTCCAGGCTTTCTCACTTAAATATTTTGTCAGTTACCTAAAAATGATTCCCTGTCTATTTACCATAGGATAATTATGACTCCCTCCTAAACAGGAGAGCAAGAAATGAGGTTGAAATGAGATCCCTTGAGCTATTTGGTTGAGATTTCAGCATTTCCTTTATTAAGAATCTGCTAGAGGAGAGAAATAATGCATAGTATTATCTACTACTTACCTCCCTTTCTCATTTATGTGATGAGGACTTTAAGATTAGACATGATAGCTTTACGTTGGTTGTGCCGTTCATTAGCTCTGAATGGGTACAAGCAAAGAAGTATGCTATACCAGTAAAGGTATCTGCAGTAAATTATTTGTGCCACAGGAGCTGGTTACTTTTAAGGGATGGAAAAGCAAGAAGGGATGAATTTGACCAGATTTAGAACAAAAAAATTGACTTCTGAATTTAGTGATTGTACTCTAACATCTAAAAATTCAAGTTACTTTCATCTCAAACAACACATGAAGTATCTAAATGTTTCACTTAAAGGTCTCACAACATTCCAGTGTTATTAGCATGCATTTTTTCTGGAACAACTCANCAAAAAATTGACTTCTGAATTTAGTGATTGTACTCTAACATCTAAAAATTCAAGTTACTTTCATCTCAAACAACACATGAAGTATCTAAATGTTTCACTTAAAGGTCTCACAACATTCCAGTGTTATTAGCATGCATTTTTTCTGGAACAACTCAATTTTGTGAAAATTCAGAAATAATTTTTGCTTGAACTAGTTTTCAGTTGTTTGAAACCTGTTTAATATTTGCATAAATCCAGATCTAACACTGATCATGTTAATATATAGACTGCGGTGCATTCAGTAAGACTCTCTGCTACCAGAGATTGTGCTCTCTTGTCAGAGAGAGATTGCTCAATGATTGTTTCTCTCTGCCAGATATCACTGAGCATAGCGGTACCTAAAGGACCTTCTCTGAATGCACTCTGGTCTCTTATTGCTAGCAGTAGTTTAAATATTAGCTTTGCTAATCAGGTACATTTTGATTAAAATACCCTTGGAAGCATTTGCAGCTCAACAGGGACAGCATTTTAGGGGCTGGAAGTTGTGAGAAGCCATGCTGATGCACAAGTGAGGACAGGCTGGGAGGAGGCAGCATTTCCTTAGCTTACAGGGTTTTGTGTTAACTGTATTAAATGAACTCATTACCATATTTAAGAAATTAGGGACTTGCTTACTGAGAAATACTCAATATCTCCAAGTATCTAGTTATCCTTTCAGGATTCTTCCTTGTTCCATTGTAGCAGAGTCCAGCCTTTCTTTACCCGGAGAGTGGTTAGGCACTGGCACAGGTTGCCCAGAGAGGTTGTGGATGCCCCATCCCTGGCAGTGTTCAAGGCCAGGCTGGATGCAGCCCTGGGTGACCTGGTCTAGTGATTGGCATCCCTGCTCAGTACGGGGAGGTTGGAACTAGGTGATCTTTAGGGTCCCTTCCAACCTGGCCATTCTATGATTCTATGCTTCTATGATTAGTGTTTCTGAGAAAGGTTTTATTTTCAGACATGGCTTCAACAAAGTAAAGGTATCTGAAGCTGGGAGATCTGGGCCATAGTTGTCTGGCAGTCCATGTTTACATGTTCCAGACTTCTGGACCTCTCCTTGCTGTGTGTGGAGCATGACTGTAAGCAAGGTAGTCTTGATGTTTCCTGTAAGTGATGGATAATTTTAGAATGTTTTACTACCTGCTTGAGTTTGTGCATTAAACTAAGTTATGCATTTCTTTGTAATGTCTAGGATTGGTTAATGCACAGCTATAGATGAGGGTTAAACACTGAAACAGCAAAATGACCACAGATTTCACATAGTGCACTTACGTTTTAGATTTTAAGAATAAGAACCTGTGTTCTAGAAAATGTTAAATCTCTTTCCTATTTTAAAAATAAATATTCACATATGCCAAAACGCCTGTTTCTTATGACTTTCTAGACTTAGCTAGAAATCTCCCTCTGTAGTTACTTATAGTATTAGTCTAAAAGTACCTCCCATTTTAATGCTACCACCAGAAAAGAGAAATCGATCTACTAAAGAAATAAAAAAATCCAAATTTAGTCATTGAAATGCAGATGCCCTCCTTTAAATCAAAATTAAGCAGGAAAAAAGTGAAAGCTTTAATAAAGACTAACACTTTTTATAGAGAGTCTTAAATACATTATAGTGTCTGCTCTAAAACTATCCAGGTCTTTCTGCCTGATAGCATTTCCAAGATCTTTGGACTTGTTTACACAAGGACACTCAGAAATATAATCTATGCTAACTAGACTCAAAGTGAATTAGTTAAATTGCATTAAATCCTTGTTCAAAATGCTTTCAAAATTAATTTCCTTAATTTAATTTATATTAATTTATTTTGAAAGTGAACTAAGCTGCATGGAATCAATTTAATCCTGAATGAGTATCTGTAATAGAGTTGAACTAGTTTAACCAGTCTTCTTTAAAAGTAAATCTAGACGGTTTGTATGTGATTTTCCTCTGAATTTCTTCTTCATTTAAGAAGAAATTTCTAAAACTTCTTTCTCTGGCTGCAATTGCCGTGACATTTTCCCCCTTCTTGAATGTGTTATCCCAAATGTGCTACCACCATTGCTGATTGGCTCAGCCTTAGTCAGCAGCAAGTCCATCTTGTCGCCAACAAGCATTGACTCTGTCAGATTTAGGGAAGCCTCTAGCAACTTCTCACAGCTGTAGACCCTGTAGCCTCCCCACTACCAAAATCTTGCCATGCAAATCTATTACACCAATAGAACAGTGCAGCTTCAGCTCAGTGAAGAAACAGACTCCATTGGAAACCAGTAGAAAAAATCTTCCCTCTACTGGACAAGTCAGTAGAGCCTGTAATGAAGACCACCATAGAGGACACCTAGCTAAAAAAGATGCTCTTGAGGGGAAAAATAGCATGACTTTAACAAAGGCTCAAGCTGTTTTGAAAAGTTCAGCAGTTATATGGAGGAGAGTAGTTTGGACATCATGGTCTGTTTGGATTTTCAAGAGGCTTTTGTGAAAGACAACAGTGAAGACTTTTAAGGAAATTAGACCTGAAGTGGTATTGGAGGGAAAATTTTTCGTGAGATGTGTAGGGAAAGAAACTGAATAAAGGTAGGAAGTAGGCAGAAATAAATTATTACTTTTTCCCTATTATTTATTAATGTACAGTTGGACCCATTTCAGGCTGTAAGATCAGTCATGTACAAGTAGACAAACATCGTGCTCTTCTCTTGCTGCCAATTGTATTTTTCTTGGAGTTCTCTTTTGATTGGTAAAGTATTTCTTCATCAGAAGTTTTTCTTAACTATTTATTAATGTCTAATATTCAAAAGAACGATTCTGTTAACCAAAGTACTGTAGCACCAAAACCATCTTGTATAGATTTGACTCTAGTTGGCAATTTGTGATTATATTGTGCTTCTGTGCAAGTAGAACATGCTGTTTTCCCAGCATGAGATAGAGTGGTACAGAGGGGCAAATAATACTCCAGATGCCATGTCTGTGTAGCTGCAGGTAGATTAATGATAATGATTAAGTGATAGTGGCCTTGTTGTGCTGTGTTGTGAGATATTTATCTGACTCCCAAGCAGATAAACTATAGGGATAATTTGGTAAGAGAGAGTGGATTTCTAATGACTAAACCAGCGTGACAGTTACACTTTTGCTTTTGTTCTGCTGGTTTTAAATAAGCTGAGTAATTTACTTACCAGTTGGACGTGGAATGCAGTAGAGTATGGAAAAGTGGAAACAAAAGGTCAGTTCACTACTGATGTCCCCTTGCTGCCTCTCAATGAACAGCCTCAACTTCCTCCTTAGAGCATTTTGCATCCTGCTGAGTTGTGTAATGTGGAGCAGTCCTTAGCAGGAGTTGTGTAACAGATGGAAAACTGCAAAGGTAGCTTACAGGATAGTTAATGTTGTTAGGGCACTACTAGTAGAAATGTATTTTAAAAGAATAGTTTCATCTCTGTTAGCTAAATGTAAGGCTAACACTCTAAACTGGTCAGATGTTATCTTTTGGTTCTGCCTGGAGCAGTTGAAGATGTATGCCCCTTCTCACTTTTTTCAGTTGGTTCCAGAAGTTGCTTCCCTCAGAACTCATTTGTGTCCTAGCAGTTTTACTTGTGATCACGAATCACTTAGGATAATTTGTCCTAGGGTAATCATTGTCAGCTCTGAGAACTGTAGAGAAAATAGATTAAAAACCACTGGAATTAAAAAGTGATAAGACTCATGTAAGGGAGTTGTGGAGCTGTACGAACAGCATATGATAGAGTCGCTGTGTGATGAAGTAATTTAATTTGCATTCCATTTTCAGAATTCTTGTGTCCAAAACACTTTTTTTCCTGTAGCTTTAAGCAGTTCTTGAAAGCAGTTTTTTTTTCTCTCAGAACATCCCCAAACAAATGGGAACTTTTTGATTATTTAATTGCTAGTTCTTCAGAACATGTGGAAGATCTGTAAGTATTGAGATTCAATAGCTTCCTTAGGGAGGAGCTACAGAGGGAGGTCAGTGGCCCAATGTCTCTAAGTTAATGTGATTAATTTTATAATTTGGACCACTAGTGTTCTCCATTCAGAAACACTTAAAATAGCAGGAAAAGTCATAGAGGGATAGGATATGATACCGTTCCTGTCTGAATGACTTCTACCAGAGAGGATATGTGCAAGAACTTGTCCATTTTCCTCCCCTCCATCCTCACCAGTCAACTAGAAACTGATGAGCAACTGATCATTGCCCTCACTCAAAGCAAACTCAGGTTTGGTGGAGAAGGATACAGGAGCATGCTTCATTAGGTAGTTTTTTTTCTTTTGTCATTGAAGTAACATGGAAACTAGCCAGAAAACTGCTAAGTTTATCTGAAGTAACACTTGCAGCTTTGTGGAAGTATGTGGCTGAGTAATAGTACAAAAATAGCAAGTTATTTTGAGGAAGAGCATATGTTCTGTAACAATGAGAAATTGGTATACAGATAAAAGAAATTACAGATCTAAATATAAATTTCAGATGAGAAAGATCTGTGACTTATTGGCACAAGGTCTTCTGTAGATCCAACCATTAAAAGTTGTTTAATGCTCATTCTTCTAACATAGTTATTTAAAGACACACTATCACAAGTAGATTGCTGTACTGGCTTAAAGATGCACATTTTGAAGTCTGTACTCATAGATATAATAGGCACTTTTTATATTCAGGTGCACCCTGATGTACAGGGTACCATACAGTGAGAATTACAGGCTTCTTTTTTTTTTACAAGAAAGGTACATTGCAGAGCCATACATTTGCTTACTACTTAAAGATATGGACAGCCTAAAGCAGCTATCTCCTGTTAGAATTGAAGATGAAGACAACATTGAAACAGATTTGTAGGTTACTTGAGAAAGCATTTAGTTATGTGTACTTAGAGACTGGAAAACAATTCCAGTACGATCACTTGTGCAGTATCATTCAAAATTCTCCATAGTTCAGTAGATAATAGCAAAGTTTTATCTGCTAAAAAAAAAAAAAAATGGAAAGGAGCAAAAAAAAAAAAAAAGATAGGAAGTAATGCTTTGAGTATTAAAACTTTCCTCTGTAGAAGTTACTCTACTTCATGGAAGAGATTAGTTTCTTTACAAAAAAAGAGTGCAAGTTGACACCAAGTCTTCCAAAATCTCTACCTTTAAATGTTTCTCCTTCTGCTTTTTTCCTTTTTCTTTTTTTGATGTTCTTCTTGAACAATCAGAGATTGGCATACGTAAAAGTCATGCTAATGAGCAGAGCAAGAGATTAGAAGATTAAACTAAAGTTAGATGTGGAATAACTAGAGCCTAAGGCATTACCAAATAAAATCCATGTAGAGCTGCTCTGTTCATCAAGCTCTACATAGTGTAAAGCTGACAGAGTAGACTGAGCTTTTGAAAGCTTCCTGAGTAATTTTGTAAAATAAAATCTTTATTGTTGAAATTTTACTTTTCAGAAGGTACCATTTTGAACATACTAGGCTTTAGAACAACAGTCTTGGCAAAACAAGAATCAGTTCCCATTTGGTTTGTGAGTAAATACTTTTCTTCATTTTTGAACCACTTGTTCCCTCCCTCCCTCCCTCCCTCATTATTGAATAACCAGCCCAATCCTCATTAGTGTCTGTATTACAAACTACTTGTGTTTCTACAGCTGGGAGAAACAAGGAGAAAAGGAAGGTTTCATAATTGAGAAAAATTATTGAGAGATTGGGACAAAAGAGAAGAAAAAGAATCCTTCGTTTCCCTCCTCTGTATTTTCAGATATTTTCTCTGTAATGCTGAAAGTATGAGACAAAGTAAATATAGTAACTTTAGCTTTTGCATTTATGATTCCCTGAGAAAGGGAGGTTACTTTCCTCTGGGCCAGCATTCATCTCCGTACCTAAAGTAGTGCCAAAACCTGAAAATATAGGAGGTAAGATAGTCTTTCTACTCTTAAAACTTTAATGCACAAGCTTGTATTTGGTGTTTGGAGTTGTCTTCTAGTAATAAAAGATAAAGTAAAAAAAAAAAATCCTAGTGAATTAAATGATCTTTCTGTTCCCTGGGTGCTTACTAGTATGTGCTGCAGTTCCTGGCTGGGCTACATACCCAGTTTTATTATTTTCTGTGAAAATAATAAGCAGAGAAATAGCTGATATATGTCCAGATCTCATCCTAACAGAGGTTTCAGATGCAGTCTGGAAACTTAAATGATAAGTAAACTATTGGTATAAATGTAGGAGATCACAAAAATACCACTAGCCACTATAGCTATGAAATCTGGGCAATTTGTAAATAGTCCTGTTGAGGTCTTCTGGCCAAAATCAACAGCTGGATTATACTCTGTGATGATTTTGATACCTGACTTGGAGAGAAAGCGAGTGATACTTTTCTTCGATAAGGGGAAGTGAAGTGTTTTATGTGGTGTTCCCTCTACAGAGACACTCCTAGTATTCTATTTTACTTGTTTATTCTTGTGATTTTAAAAAAAAGCTCCATCCAAAATGCTTCTCATTTGGAGTTTTGTGCATCCATGCCATATGTTAAAAACATGATGAAAAACTAGTTGTAGAATCTATGCAGCAACACTTGTCCTTTGCATCCCTCCCCCACCCACACTGAAATAACAGACTTGGAGTCTGTTATCCTCTGCATCATCTTCTCCTCCTAAAAATGTAACTTTCCAGCTATACCAGGTCAATAGTCTTCAAGTTGACCAGGGATTTTATCCTTCTTTTTTTATTTTGCTGACTCACATTTAAAGGCTCTATTTTTAGGTTCTTTAAAACACTGGACTGGTAGATCTGGAATACATAAGCTAAAAACGGAAGCCTTAAAAGTGGCTAAAGGTGAATATAAAAAAAGATGAGTTTTTTGAAGTACTGCTGCAAGCACCAAATCTGTAACATGTTTTGAGCCGTTTTTCATATTTTCGGTGTGTCATCTATAAGCTAGAGGAAAATTTAAAAGGTTTTTGGGAGCCAACTTTATTATTATGTTTGATCTTCAAACATAATTCTTCAATGAGACATTATGCCTAGTTTGACGTGCACATGCTAGGATTTTGGCTTATTTCCATAGCTGCTGTCTACTCTGAAATGTGCAGAGTAAGAGGGCAAAAGATCTCATCCTGTCTGATATAATTTTGTTTAAAGCTTTTTCACCCTGAGCATCCTGTGACAGTCATTTTTAGCAGTGGGATCATAAACAGCCCTTTTATGCTTGATTTGTCTTTCACACTGTGAGTAAAGGAAGCGTCTAATCGTATTATGAAGTGCAGTGTGTGTGTGAGCATGGAGAACACAGAGCTGTTACAAGAAATGTTGCAAAAGGTAGTATCTTTTCACACACAATTGCCTGTGGACAGATGTGAAACTTCTGATTTTAATTGTATAAGCATTTTGCAAATGACATTCCATAGCATGTTAGATAGAAAACTGTTACGCTTTTGTCATCAGTGGTTTGATCTTATGCACAAAGTGCTTATCTCTCTGGGTTTTGATGAATGTATCTAAGAAAATTTCTATGAAATGTGTGATTTAAAATTAATAGTAAATTTCACTTAAGAGTTCTGCTTCAAATGTACAGTCCTTTGCAACAGCTTCACCTATGTTGCTTTGGTCATCTGTTTTTTTAAGTCCAATTGAGCACAGTGGCCCAGGGAAAACATCATCTAGAGAAACAACCTAAAATAGCTTTGGAAGTTTCAGCATGCTCAGAGTCTTTTCACCCAGCAAGGATCCATGATATAAGAACAGGTATCTACAAAGTACAATTTGTTTTCTGGCTATGGAACATGAGTAACAGAAGAACATAGACAGATGCTAGTTCGTGACTGTTACTCATGGAGGAGGCACTGCTGAGCCTTCTTGAAGTTACTCCATCCAGGAACAGCCTGAGAGACCTGAACCAGCAGTGATCCAGACACAAGTTACATTTGTCTTCTAGGCTCTGGAAAAACTCTGTTTAGTCTCAGAGTCTTAATCTGTTAGAGAAGCCCCAAGATGGTCCAAAAAAAGGACAACTGGGGTTGATTCTGCTGAGCTCTCTGCCTTGGGAAGGGCTACTTGCAGGCAACCCTGCCTGGACTCTGGGAACAGGAACACTGGAAGAGATTTTGCGATTCAAAAAACCAAAGTCCTGGCATTTCTTCCTCCCTCCACCCTTTAGGCAAAGATATCATAATAAAAAAACAGCTTAGGGAAATGAAACAAGCTGTCCAAATTTGTAAAAGTTGCACTTCCTCAGGGAATTTCAGTAATGCATAACAGGTCTAAATAGTGATTGGAACAGTTTAGATACTTTTGATTTTAAATAAGAACAACTGTAACAGTAATCAAACGAGCAAGGATGATTTTGAGAAATTTGCTTTATACTTGCATAGTTAACTGCAAGATAAATACGTATTTAATATATAAACAAAAAGTTTTCCTACTTTATCATGTTGCCTTTCAAAATATGTTTTTTTTTGTCTGCTGTAGTGGCATTAACCTAGTAGAAACATCTGAGCAGACACAGCACCATTTGCACATGTAGAAGTAGAATGAGTAAAGTGGTGGACATTATGGTTTGCTATTCCAAAGTGGATGGGGTACCCTGCTGTCTGGCATGTTTGCCATGTGGCATACATATTAGTTATGTGGATTGTAAGTAATGAAGAAATCTTTTTCCTCCTGCACCGTCTCCAGGAGAGTAACTTTTATCTGCTATCAATTTTTAGATTTTACTATTTCTAATAAGCTACTGAACAAATAAATGCTGAGGTTTCAGCACATATTGAAAAGATTTTTTTAAATTGTTTCTTGTAGAGCAGAAGATAGTATCCTCCTTATGTGATGCAGTCCCTAGCATGTGTAGTTTAGCTCTAGTTTAGTTATTTGACTGCTCTAGTTCATGCTGTCTCATAATCTGTAGAAAGCTGCAGGCACATACAGAGTCATACACATGCAGGGTATATTGATAGGATCTACAACTTTGTTTCTTTAGTGGGTTCCAAAGACCCTAGATATGTGTATTTTCAGGAAAAATTTTCAGAGAGGTTTGAATAATGGTTTATTTAGTAATTGGAGATAATCTGAGAGCTACTTTTTGGAAGACAGTTCTAGTGTAGTTTTTTTTTTTCTTTAGGGATATATTTAACATGCCTAAAGCATCTGTATCTGTGTGAATGTTTTATTTGGCTGATTTGTGTTTGAATAAATGTGTGCAGGTAGTGATGGTGTTAATGTAAGTAAGAAATTACAGGGACTTCTGTGATCATTCCTCAGTACTCTCCAACTGACATTATTTTGCCTTAACTGGGTGGCTTATGCCTGGTTCTAAAAGCTGCAGAGTATTATACTGACTAGTGAGTTGGTGAAAGTACTGTAACACGTTATCTTCCCTGGTCCTTCATGGGTGGGCCTCCATCAGCGTGGTTCTACTCAAGTCAGTAGAGGAGTATGCATACTACTACAGCTCTAAGGGTCTTACCCTTCACTTAAACTGAGTTCTATTCCAGATTTTCTGTAATGGGTGTGAAGAGGAAAGTTCTCTTCAGTGGACAGGCAAAAATGATAAATACCTTGGGGTATAAAGGAGAAAACAGTTTGATTTCACAGAGTGTGTATAGCACATAAATACTGCAGTATATGCTAAAAGGATAACTGGCTTTGGATGAGCCAGTGTTAGTAATTCCTTCAGAAGTGAAAAGGAATAATTAAAAAGCCTTAAAAAACCACTTTGTCTTGAAATGTGCAATATGGCTAGGCACACCCACCTGCCCATTCCCAATTTCCCTGAGTATGTGTAGTGGAAAGCCATCAAAACGGCTCCAGATCTATCAAGCTGTGATTTCTTTGCACCCATGCAGCCATTGCAAGGGAGGAAAAAGCTGTCTTTAAGCTAAAGGACAGCTTTAGTGTTACAAAGCAGTGGTTACAGACCAGCTCTGAGTACATATATGTTGGAAATTCCATATATCTTTTTAACTCTCAAGGAAATGGAACTATAGGATGGTCTTTTAACAGAGAGATAGGAGGAATGCACAGCAGTTGTAGTGTGATATGTTTATGAACATTAAATATTTTCTTACTCTACCAGGAAATTGCTTCAAAAACAGGTAGCATTACCTAGTCCAGATTTTTCTTCCTACTGAGTAGTCCTTTTTCATAACCTCCACAAGTTACGTTTTTACTGTGTTCTGGAGGGTCTCTTTGTCTCCACATTCTGTTGTCTTTTCCTCCCAGGAGAAGGGAAATGATTCCAGGGAGGCTATTTAGTAAGTAAACACCATTTAAGAAATTAATAGTGCTATTGTAACGTCTTTTGCACTGTCAAGCTACAGCAGATGGGAGTTGGCAATGCCCAGCTGCATGCTGAGTTACTGGGAAGATGGAGGAAAAATATTGTCAGAGTTGTCCTGCTGTGAAAGAGGCTGGTGAGGTATGTGTGATAGACATTTGTTGGGAACATTGACACTTCTTATGAAATGTAGATTCTTCATTGTGTTAGATGGACAATCCCTATGAATGGAAGGAAAGAAGAAACAAATGTTAGAGAAGTGAAGTATAACAGTGTCTCTGCTGGGTGGTGGCAAGGTCATTCTTGCAAGAAAGCAAGAGAGCTTCTGTAGGCTACTGGCTTGGGCAGTGCCTGTGGTGCAGAGGGAGGGACACAGTGTGGTTCCTTGTGGCCTCACTGGAGTGTTGGTTGTTTGGTGTGAGGGGCTTTTTGATAGGGAAAGAAGTTGAATGTTGACCTAGTTTATGATTTATCTCAAGTACTCAAAAGACTCAAATCCCTTGATTGCTTAAGCACTAAATCTTTGATGTGCTTTGCAAATGCTAGAGGAAAGCATTGAGTAAACCATGAGACCACAAATACAAAGATACACTTGGGCTATTTTTGTGGCTTAGCTTTGTCTTAATCTGGTTTATATTATTTTAATGCACAAAACCAAAGGGAGATGTCCAAATACTGTTGCTAAAAGTAGAAATTCTTTGTGTTTAAAGGAGCTTACTAAATCAGGAAACTGAGATTGTGTTAATTCTTTCAGAATTTCTTTTACATGTGGTGTTAAACATTGTGTATTAGGAAAAAAAATCACAGCTCAGCAGTGAAATTGTAATTTGAAATAAATTCCAGGAATCAGATTGTTACCAGAAATGAAGCAGCATACAGTGCTTATATGAAAATACATTTACAAATATAGTTTAAAGGCAAAAATTAAAATATTAATATAAAAATAATTATGCCACTTTTTAAAATAATTATGCCATTTTTAGTTCTTTTCTGTGTCGTTCTTCTTTGTTACTTTGGTCTGTATGAAGTGACTATAAAATACTAATATTTTGTTAGATAGCATCCCCTGTTCATGTACAAATACATAAATGCCTGCAGAAAAACTCCTGTCCATTGAGTCCAAAGTCAGCTAGCTCAAGCCCGTTAGGTAACTTGACTGATGATATATACACATAAATTATTCTTTCATCCCCACTAATGCAGAATGGTTTGCATTTGATTAGCTTCAGTTCAAAGCAACAGTGAGAAAAACTATTCTTAGGTAGATATTTGGGTTTTTTTGATTAATTTTTCCCCTCCCAAGTAAGCAGAGATTATTACTGCTTGGATGTTGTATCTAGTATCTGATTATGGCTATAGGTATTCAACATCTGGTTTGAAACACTGTGATAATCCTGCAAAACTGGTGTGACAGTTCTTTTAGTATTTTGTTTTTAAACAAAAGGAAGAACTGGGATGGTAAGCTGAGTTATGAACCCACAGAGTGAGGTACTGCTGTAAGAAGTGGGAGGGAATAACAGAACCAGCTAGTTGACTAACCACTTCCCTTCATTGTTGCTTTTAATATCAGAACAGCCTTGCTAGCTTTCTAAACCACCATGGATTACGTAAATGAGACCATGTACACTCTAACTGGTAAGTTCCTTTCATTTAAAATCTAAATGGAAAATTGAATTGGAGGTTGTCCTCAGTGATTAATATTGGAATAAGTTGTATTGCTTTGTGTTACTTTTTCATTATAAAAAAACCCAAAACCTAGACAAATTCCTGCCTTAGGAACAAACTTCATGCTGGGTCAGAAGGGTATATTCCCTGCACAAATTACAGGCTAGCTACCAAAATAATAATAACAGTTGAAAAACCAGTGCAAGCCCGTGGGATCTGACAGGTGGTTTAATTGATAGTTTTTGAATGAGTTGAAAAATGAACTTCCATTACTTTCCCAAATACTGAATCTTATGCTGTGCTGTCCTTCACAAGCTGAGGTCATCTATGCTCGTTGCTATTACCACTTGGTGGTTGGTAAATTCTTGTTTCATGGTTTCTGTTGCAGGTCCTGTTAGTAATAATTGTTATAGTTAAAAATCTTAAATAATAGGCTAAGTAAAGAAGCAAATAATTTTCAGTAGTTTCACTTCTAAATACACTAGGTAACCTGAAATGAAATAGTCTTAAGTGGAGACGCATAGTTAAGGCTAAAATAAGATGGTTTTGTGCCTGCTGTGCTCAGAAAATCTATCAGTCATCCATAAAGCCTGTATGATGTTCAAGCTTGGTGTTTCAGCAGCAGAGCAATTGAAGACTCTAGCCTGTTTTTACTAGTCTGAATGGGTGTTAGGTTGGATTCTTAGTATGCAGCCAAAAGTTGTAATAGGGGTTTCAGATATTACAGCTATTTCTTTCTGTCTTATCAATGATACGTCTATGATGTGGCTAAATGTACCCAAAAACTAGGGAAGGGCACATCAGAATCTGTTTTATAGCATTGTTCATTTAGTGGGATGAGCTAACTTCTGTTGTTGGTATATTTCTTTACATAATAGCTTTACTTGAAATGTATTAGCAGCTTTTTAATGATACTTCTAGCAAAAAAACCAACCAAACACAAAACAGACAAACTCCCTAGTAATGGTTGTTTTTCCTAGAGAAGGCATCATTAAAAAGATGATAAAGACAATACATTTTAGATTCTTCTTTCAAGATGTGGTGTCAACACTTTAATTCATTTTATTATTTTGCAAGCTGTCTATTCACATGGATATTTTATAGTTTCTACAACATATATTTGCAAAATGGCTTCTGTGTTTTCTGCTCATATTTGGATATTTTGAAAGACAAACATTAAGCCAAATGTTTCAGGAGTTTCATGAGCTTGATAAAAATAATGTTTTGAAATTGTTATAATTTTATTTATTATTTATATTCTCATGCTCAAAAACAGTAGATGTAATTCCATTTGAGTCTCTCACAAGAAAACATGGGGGACTGTGGAAGGTTCAGCTAGGAGACACCTTGTGCTTGCCAGCCACTCTTGCTCTAAAATATGATGTACTATAATGAAAAGATTTTCACATAACTTATCTTTAATATCGATGTTTTTGGAGAGTCATTAAAGAAAACATCCAGTAAGTCCTGTAAGGCAAAAAAAAATAGAATCTAACAGTAGTGAATAAGTTACGGAGTAATAATAGCTGCAGCATGTGTTACTTTTTGAGGTCTTCTATATCCATCATCTGAGCAACATGAAGGTAATTAGCAAGTAATTTGTTCTTGCTGAAGTGATAAACTTGTTTTGCAGACATCTTAACCCTTAATGTTGCCCTTTGCTTTCATTAAAGCAATCAAACCAGTGAAACAAAATGAGCCTTATCCTTGCACTCCTCCACCTAGACCCTTGAGCAGCACAGCTATAGCAGCCTAGTCTCAAAGGTGGCAGGGGAAGCTCTCCAGTGTTCTCTGTGAAGGCAGCCTCACAGTGGGAGCACTAGTTGAATTGTCTTTCCTCTCCCAGCTGCCATTTTTGGGAACTTAACATGGTTTACACCCTGTCAGACCTGGCAGGAATCATTCTGTGAATTCAGAAGTTATTGTGATGAGGGCCTAACGGATAAGTTTCATTTCCTTAGGAAACCAGGCTAAAAATAAGTTTTTACCTCTTCTGTGTAGAGGAAAAGTTTTTAAATGTTAGTACCAAAATTGTTGCAAAATGGGAGGCAAAAAGTGGTTGTTTTAAAAATACACCATTTCAGCCAAATAGTGTATTTAATTGTTAAGGTATGAAGTTGGCAATTCTTACTCCTCTTCTCCCTAGCACTCAGATAGGCTTAGTGCTGTTCCTGACGCCATCTCTTTTGGTCTTAGAAATAGACATTGTGGCTTAGAAGTCTTAAACTGTAATTAATGATCTGTGTTGCCAGCACCTAACCTCTGGGACCCCAAAGCTGGACAGTGTTTCAGACTAGTGTTCCCAATCCAGTATTTTATCTCAAAGCAAATGTTATATTACCCATTCCAAAATTGGTAGAGTTAAGCTATAACAAGTGTAGACTTGCTGTTCATATTAAATGCTTGGATGACTGTCATTGAAATTAATGAACTTCACTGGATTCTGAGTATTGGTGGTGGTGGGGAAGAATTATTTCAAACCAAGAAACCTACTTTTTTGAAATCTGTCTCCCAAGTACAGCTTGCTGCTAGACAGTTTTCCTCCTCTAGTTCATTTCTTTCTCTAGCAGTTAGTTGTAAGTGAAAGAATGTGCAAACAAATGTAAAATAATTCCAGGGTGACTTTTTCTGTGCCGTTTCTGTGCTATGGTGTTAATGTTAACGAAGAGATTGCTGCATACCCCCAATCCCTCCCAAATACATTTTTTCCAGTTTAAGACAGTACTGTTTCTGTATCCATAACAGGAAAAATAAATAATGTTACAAAAAGGCAGGTCAGAACTTAAAATCAAACTTCTGACAAACAAATATATAGCATTTAAAGTAGTCTTCAGTTTCTGGGCTTGTTTTTTTTATACATTAAAAGTAATACAAGTCAGCATACTGTATCTGACCACTGCTCTGAGTGGGAGGGTGTGTGGGATATTTTAAAGAATGGTTCTAAAATCTGATCGTGGCATACTTTTGTAGGTGGGAGGAGGTCAGAAGGAGGAATGGTGAGGGAGAATCTTTAGTATTGCACTGTTGATGTAGTTGTTTCTGGAGGCACATGGGAGAAATGAAGCTATCTAGAATTTCAGAGTTTATAGGAGGAGATACTTAAGAGCTCCATTGGAATGTCTCTGTAGAAATTGCACATTCCTTTGCTTCATCTGTCTGTAATCTCCCTCTCCATCATAGGTATTTGGAAGGTCCAGCCTGTATTTGTCTTTTTCTATACTTACTGTGGAGAGCAAATGACATGTGGGCCATGAATGGAATTTTGTATCATTTCCATGGTGCACTCCCACCTTCAGTGCCTGAGCACTTATAGAAAACGTAACTTCAATCATATCTGAATAAAGGTGGGGTTTGATATTTGCCACCACTTTTTTTAATCCAAAAGGAAGATTGTGTTTATGAAGCCCAAATTACTCAGATTTGGAGGAATTGTAGCTTGTAGGAATCAGTAGCATTTGAAAGCTTCTCTGAACCTTCTAATTTCCTTCCTTTGTAGCTCAGCTAATGCCAGAACATCATTCTTGAAGTGTAAGTTTCAAGAGTTAGTAGAAAATTTTGAATTCACTGAGTAGTAGGATTGATCTTGTTGATCCAGTTTTCTACCCAGTGTTGGTGGAAGATGAAATGCAACAGAGTTAGTTCAAATAGTATACAGGAATTCTGTAGGAACAGAGTTAAAATTGTCAAATAATTACTTGAGACTATTTTAATAGAGACTGGAAAACATTTGTCCTAATTTCTGTCTAGAATGGCACCTCTTGTGCTAACTGCACATCTGTATTGAGAGCAGAGGAAACAGGAGTGTGCAACTTGATGAGAAAGGTTAAAAAGCCCTGTATTTACAGCTGGATTTGATGTTCTGTTGCAGTGAAATAGCAGATGCTGACAGTGACTCTCACTATGACCACTCCTTAGTGCTGTTACATTTTTAAAATTATGCTCAGCTTGCTAATTTGATCCCTTTAACCAAGGCTGCTAATAGAGCTCTCCTTTTTTATTATTTATAATTACTTCTGACTTCGTAAATGAAAACAATGCTTCTGATGATTCTGTAGATTATAGACCTGGTAACTGTAGATTTTCATTAATTTATTGTCAAATCTTTGTTGTGTAGAAGATTGTTACTGCTGCCATTATAATCAAGAAATTGTTGCATGACTTGGGAGATTTCTTTTTCTTTCTTTCTTTCATATGGGATTATTTGCAAATTGTATTCATTTTGTATAAAGAAGACACAGATTGCAGGACTTAATACGTTGTTTTCATACAGCAGAAAATATTCACAATAAATCACTTGAAAGTAAATAGTACATTCTGTTGTATAACTGTGAACTTCATTATTCATTTCATGTTTGATATTATCATTCTAGTTCCTTTCATATCTGTCTTCATAGGGAGAGAAGTGAAGAAAAGAGCTCCATAAGCAAACTATTTTAGGCAGATGAATGTGATATTTAAGAATAAACAAAACTCTGACTGTTGAAGTGTGAGGTCATAAGTATGTTTTGGAGATTGCAGTCAGTTTTTACTCTCTTACAGAGTTCTGTTTGCAGATATTCTAGGAAGATTGTTAGCTCAGTCTGACATGATGATTTGAAGGGATGAACTTTTATATCAAATGTATAGCAAAGTGGGAGTGAAGTTCTGAAGTTATGCCAGGAGAATCTTTGACTGACAAATGAAGATTTTTTTTCCTATGGTTTTTTTCCCTGTTGTTGTGTTTTCCTAGACCGTGAAGAAGATTTTAGACTGTGAACCAGATTTATCCTTTTATGTACTCACTCACTGAGACTTCTGCATTTAGAAATGGTACATCCAGTTGAATGTTGTTTAATAATAAATTGGCAAAAATTCTAAAGAATATAATCTTTTCTCAGACATGTTTGTCTGAAAAGGCCATGCAATACTTCCTAAATGAATATTTACAGTTTATAATCAACACCTTCTCTCTCTAATGTCGTGCATGTCTACTAAGAATGCTTAGTGTGGAGATTGAATTAGGAGAGATATACTTTATTTTCCATGAAGACATGACACAACCTGGGAATATGTCTGCTGAAGGCTGTTCTTCCTTAAGTTACTTGCTAATTAACTTAGGTTATTTTCATGCTTGAACAGATCCTTGTACACCAGAACAAATAGGTGGAATCCTACATACTATTTTACAAAACTATGTTTGGTGCCTTGCATTAACTCACAATAAGTTAACTTGAGGAGGGAAGTATGGAATCATTCCAGAATTGGACTCTAGCTTAAAAATGACATTTTATGTTATTAATGTGCTGACTCTTAGACACTTAACCAACAGTTATGTGTAGCCAACAGGTTATATATGTGAAGAAAATGAACAAACTTCCACTTGGACAGTAATATTGTGTTGTGTTTGTAGTAGAATCCTCTAATTTTCAAAGAACATCGTTCTCCAAGGACTATTTACTTTGATCATCTGTTCCTTCTTCAAGATAGCATCCTAGACTCTGAGTTTATGTGATTACATGAGGATCTGCTGTCTCATTTGCAGGAAATTACATTATCTGGGATGCAGGCTGTATGCCTGCAGGTACATTTTTCATAAGACACAGTAGCTTACTTGGCAAGCTCTTTTCGTGTCCAGAATTTTTCTCTACTCCCATATAAACCAAAAACCTCCAAATTATAGACCAAAAAAACCCCTTCCAAACCCATGAACAATTAGAAAATACCTTTCAGATATATGAACCTCTTGCTGAAGCACAGTTTGTGGCAATTGGATATAGTGCATTCCTAAGCAACTTTTTTGGGTGGTAAAGCTGCAACTTTCCTTAGGCCTTTCTAAATCTCACCTGATTCAGGAAGCTACTTTGGCTCTATTTTGAAGACCAAAGGACAGTACTGTACTCCGCAGCAAGTTACCAACTTCTTTCCATCCTATTTTAATGGAAATAAGTCATATTTCACGTATTTTATCTGTTTTCAGATTTGATTCAGCTTCTTCCAGTCGTCATTCTCTGATCAGTTAGCAAAATTTGTAATCCTAGTTCTTTACTTGTAGCTGTAACATCAGTAAGTCAATGTGTCCTTTTTACACAGGTGTGAGTTTACTGTTTCCATGCTTCAAACAGCTGGACGATGATTCTATTTGCATCTTGAGACTACAGAGTGCTGTGTTGGTACTATGGCCAAGACAAATGAGCCTATATCTTAGCAGCAAGGGTTCTGTGCTCTCCTAACTGTGGTTAAACAGCTTTCAGTTACCCCAGGAGGCAGGCAGATATTCATTATGTATGCCTTCAGAGATGTTCATGGTATTTCCATTTGAATCCATGGCAGCTTCTCCCTTTTATAGCCATCCATAAACTTGTATTACTTCTGAATTTTGAAAGAAGACATTGAGATAATAATGGATAATCTTCAGTTAGGCTTAGAATAATGGCTAGGGAACATACTCTACTAAAGAGATTTTTAGTTAGTGAATTTGCAAAGTTATGTGGTACAGGACAGTACATCTATGGGACAGTCTGTAAGTGGTGTTTGCTTGGAACCTGAAGTTTGGCAAAAAAGCTATTTCTCTTTCACTTTTTGCTGGTACCTCCACTGTCTTTCCCCATGATGCTTCATTCTCAGTCAAAGCTATTCAAAGATACAATACACCTACTGTAAATAAAGCTGGGAACTTTTTCATTTTCTTCTAAGCAGAGAACACACTCTTAAAGTCTAAATATGCAAGAGCTTTTAGAACAGGGGATGTTTTGATTTCAGAAAAAATTAAATGTTAAACAAGTCAATCTTTGTGCAGTTAAACAACTATATATACTAATAAAGTCATTCAGCTAATTAAAATTCAGTTGGTTATTAAAAACTGAATTAAAATGACAGTGAAAGAACAGCCTCAGGTATGTGACTGTGCATTTTAAAGCGCTACATTTAATATTTATATGCAGAAGGTTTGTGTATTTTAGACAGTGATTAGCACCTTGGCTGTATTACTTTCAGGAGGTGTTTTTTTTAACAATGCATAGGATTTCAAGATTTGTTTCAACATCTGACCTACTTAGACAAAAAGTCCTGATTAGTGCCATGTAATATACTCCCTCAGTTTCGCAAGAGCCTTTGGGTAATGTATTGTAGAGAAAAGTAATCTCATCTAAGAGCGTAAATGGACCCTATCACATTTCAAGATACAGATTTTTTTTTCCTTCTATTCCCTATGCCTAATTTAGTCCTCAGATGCAGCTCTGTTTAATGAATCCACATTCAACTGTCATGCTTTACCGATAGCTTAATTCTGTTTGCATACAAATTCTCTTCTTCCTTGGCTGATTAAAAAGAATCCCCCCCCTCCCCCCCTTGAAGTCAGGTAGCACAGAGGGAGCCCAACATGTTTTTTGTTGTGAAGTTAAACTTTTGGTTATTACTCATTTTCTGAGCTCTGTAAAACACTTCATAGTTAGGCCCTAAAAAAGGCAAAGGTGACTGATTACTAAGCTGATGCTCCTAGTTAGGAAAAACCAATGGGCGAGCAGAACACAGGTTAGCAGTAAGTCTTCCATTCAGACTGTGGTGGAAGCAAGGTACTTTGGAAAGGACTCCACACTTCCCATTTCTTTCTTCCCGTGAAGCAGAGTGTTTGTTAATGAGATAATATGCTTTCATCAGGGAATTATTGAGTTCCTAAGTATTTCTCAATCCAAGGAGTCAGTAGCTGTAGGAAAGACAGTACTTCCCTGAAGAGAAATTTCAGCAGCAGATGTTGGCAGTTATTCCATTTCTTACCTTGAATTTCAGGGCTGACAAGATGAAAAACTGATGTCTTAAAAGAAAGATAAAAAGTCTTCAGCACTGCTTCAGCTGGGACTTATAGATTGGCATCGGTGGGTAGGACCTATCTTATGACCACCAGAATTTGCCTGAGATGAGCATGGGTAAATCCCTGTGGGTGGGTAGATCATGTAAAGAGTCATAAAGATTTATATAATAAATGGTGCCTTTTGCAATTAAAAGTAACCTTCATAGCTTTGTGGCTTTAGAGGCTTATGAAGCTACAAAAGTACAAACTTATTTTTAACAGTTTGGGGTTCTGCCCAACTCCTTTCTGAACTCAGTTGCCAGTCTTGCTTATAGCAATGTGATGTAAGTGTTGTAAATGATGAACATGTTTAATATCAAAGCTAGACTGATGGCTTGGTGAAATTGAGTAAGGCAAAGTTAATGAACTAAAATACAATACTGTCCACATAGAACAATACCATCACTTTAGTCTATTTAGACACACTTTGGTCTATTTAGAGTAATGGTTCCTAATTTTCCTGGAATTCTGAGTAACAATTCTGAAAGAATAAACCATTTGGACTGCCCTTTTTTGTCCTTTTTAAACTGGTGTGTAACTTTTCCATTTCCCCTGGGCACCCACAGATCTTAGGTTTGTGTCCTGCTGACTGCAGTCTGTTTCTTTTCTCTGCAGCATCAACTTAAATATATTTTCTTATATATTCAGTGTGTTGGCTATAAACTTTTTTCATTGTCCCCAGGCTGGAGGGTGAAGGGATTATGAGCAGCCCTGCAGACAAGGACTTAAGTGTACTGGTGGGTGAAAAGCCGGACATGAGCCAGCAATCTGCACTTACAGCCCAGAAGGCCAAACATATCCTGGGCTGCATCAAAAGCAGCATGGTCAGCAGGTGGAGGGAGGTGATTTTGCCTCTCTGCTCTACATTGGTGAGACCCCACCTTGAGTACTGTGTCCAGCTCTGGACTCCTAATCATAAAGACATGGACCTGTTGGAGTGGGTCCAGAAGAGGGCCACAAAAGTGATCAGAAGGCTGGAACATCTCTGCTATGAGGAAGGGCTGAGGAAAGGTTGGAACTTGGAAAAGAGAAGGCTCCAGGGAGACCTTATTGCAGCCTTTCAATACTTAAAGGAGACCTATAAGAAAGATGTGGACAATCTTTTTAGCAGGGCCTGTTGCAATAGGACAAGGGGTTATGGCTTTAAACTGGAAGAAGGTAGATTTAGAGTAGATGAAGACTTTTTTACAGTGAAGGTGGTGAAACACTGGAACAGGTTGCCCAGAGAGGAGGTACATGATGTTTCCAAAAGTGCCATCTTTTAGTTTTTTTAAAGATGGTTGATAGCAATCGTACACAGATACATTTTTCATTTTTTCTTCAGAGTTACTTCTTGCTCTATGGTGAATGGAGTCAGATGGCCAAATGTTTGGGAGTTTGTGTATTATCGGTCCTTCCAAGAATTGTCTTAATCACATTGAGTGACTAGAAGTCTGCAGAGAAGATTTTTGCTTTTTCTTGGCAGATAGCTCTTGAAAGTCTTAATGGATAAGTGTTTTTATTTGTTTTGTTTTCTCAGGGATAGTGTGGGTGTGGTTTTTGTTATGCTTTTTGGTTGGTTGTTTTGTTTCTAGTTTTTTTCCTAAGGAGGTGTAAATGAAGAGAGGCCTACCTTGTGATGTATATGGTTTCCCTGGATCACCTAATGTAATTTTCATTATCTAAGTTATACATGGTAAACTGTAGCTGTAGGTAAAAAATGGAAGCTCAGTTTTCACTGTCAGTATATTTTACTACTTGCATTAGTCTTTTGCTTTAACACTTGTATCACGAATATAGCAAAATCCTTCAAATTCTTCTGAAAACACTTTGTCTCTTTGACAGCTTATTCTAAGTAGCTCAAGGAATTGGGCTTGATTTTAAGGTTGTTTTTGCGATTAAATATTTTGACAAATTACTACCAGCTTTATTCTCCTGGCATTATTTTGACAGATAGGAGGAAATGTTGCAATCTCAGAAAAGTATTTTAAGGTAATAAAAAAACCGGAAAGACTTAGAAGTAACATCTTTGAACATTCAGACTTCTCTAATACTGGAATGAACTGGAAATAGTACTCATTGTGTTTTAGGTATATTTAATTTACTCAGGATAATTTATAAAGGATTAAAAAAAAATTAGATCTGTGTGAACAACTTTAGGATTTATAAAAGCCACTGTACTTTTTGTTTCATGTCTTTGTATTTGCTTTTATGCTACTGAAGCTGGATAGTGAAATACTATCCTAGAAGCCCTGTTCTGATGCACATACTAATTGTAGATCACAAAATTTTATTTTTTATTAAAGAATCCTATTATTCTAATTGCCACTATTAAAAGCTATGCTGAATTTGTGCCTAAAAGTTCTGTACAGATGTCTAAAGCATCTTCTGCAGACTGTTTTTGTTGGTTGTTGGTTCGTTGGTTTATTTTCAGAATTATGAGCCTAGGGACCCTCACGAGGACTTCGAGGAACTGTAGGGGTTAGCCTGCACAAGTAGAAATAAGCAGTGTATTCTGGTTTGTCATGTTTGTGACATGTTATGTGCAGTTGAATTATTTCACTGGTGGAAAATGTATTCAATGCTTCAAAGATACATAGTTTACCTACAAAATGTACCTGTTGACCTGCAGAAAGAATAGAATCAAATTGGTCTTAACTACAACCTGTAAGTTTAATCAAAACTATACTAGATATAAATTTGCCTTATGGAAAGGTTGTTAGCTAAAGGACAATGCAGTAGAATCACAAATCTTTTAATATTTGGTTCTTTCTTATCTTGCCACTTATGTTTGTTGCTTACTTCATTAAAAAATTGACTACTGCTACTAAAGTAACACCACAGTAAATGCCTTTATCCATGTGTTCTAACTTGGGAATGCTGTTTTTGTTTGTTAAAAAAAACAAACAACAAAATTAGGCGGAAAATGATGTTTAGTTGTGAGAACATGCTGAGCAAATACTGATAATAGTAATTGAATAAGAGATAAATTCTGATGAAAGTGGCTCAAAATACTTTTGAACTGTTTTATTCCCCATAGTTTATTTGTCCAGCTATTTCTGATGCATGCATTAGATTATCCAATGCAATCATTGGATTTGTATTCATTGTATAGATTTTTCCTCCCTCCCCCCCAGCACTCCTTGTGGAGTTATCTGTGTTTTGCCATAATAGGAAACTCCACCTGACTTCAGTTGCATGGATCCAAGGGAAGGTTCAAGCTTGCAATGAAATGTTCTCTCTGTGTCAATGATACTGCCATTTGGTAACTGCCCAGCAAAGAGGTTGTGGTGCAGGTGCTGGCACAGCCATTGTTTTACTCTGGAGATGGATAAAACTTGTTGTGAAGTGTGAGCATCCTTTCCCTGCATCTGTTAGTTTTGCATAGCTGAGCCTGTTATCCAAAGCAAGTGTCTGCTTGTAGGACCAGCCTATTCTGCTACTCGTAGAGTAAGTCCTGATTGGAAATGGTCTCATGTTGCTCATGTGGCTAAAGAAGACTTGTTTTGACTGAAAGTGTTTCAAGGATGAGTGGTTTGGATACATGCATTTGTGGAAATCAAGTAATTTATAGTTTTGTTGAACTTCTGTGATTTTAAAACTGTGAACACAAGGAATCTGCCTGCAAAACCTCTTGATCTAAGATTTTTTTTTTAAAGACCATAGCATTTTTATTTGGTAGTTTGTTAGTATAGATAAAAATACTTGTATGTATTTTTATGGTTTTAAATCTCTTTTTATTTATGATCATCAAAAAGTAGGGTATATGTGTAAACACTTCATTTCCAAGGGATATTAGCCTAGTTTCTAAAGATGAATTTAACATTTCCAGCTGCTAAGATCAGTGTGTGCCTGTGTCTTTACACCTCAGAGGCTACAATTTGTCTTCAAGTTTTTGTTTGGAAACAGCATTTAACTTTTGGCTTTGTGCAGTGTCTTTAAGAATTGCAAAACACCTACTTGGTTTTAATTACCAAAATGATCAAATTTCATTAAACAAAGAGATGCTTTCATGGCAGCAAGGAGATTAAAACAAAAACCCAACAGAGTAAACAAAAGCTGGCATAACAGTAACTCTACAGCCACTTTTTCTGCCTAATTCTAGCTTAATATAATTAAAGAAGTGTGCAAGTGGTGATGGCTAGCTGCATATCTGTTGCACCTGAAGGTTTCAGTATCAAGCCAGGATATTATTATGCATGGTGTTAGGTGAATATAGAAAGGAATGGCTTCCAAATAGTGAGCTTTATAAGCACCTCTAGGCTACACAGGTCAGTAAAGGGTGGCTGGAATTGCTTTGTTATCAATGTTTCTATTTACTAAGGTTTGCTATAGTGTAGAACAAGGAATCTGAAAGTGGCGTAGATGTGAAACTGCTTTTCAGTGAAAACATTTCATGTATTTCTTGCAGATGTATACTATGTAAGGAGTGGTTTTATCTACTACTTTCCCATTCATGCTAGAATATATGACCAAATGCTGAAGTGAAAACATTTCATACTTTCCATCATGTGTACGTACTTCTCACTTATGTTGCAAACAATATCTAGAAGGAAGCGAAGTTTTCTGTTATCACTCCATGCTGTGTCCCATTGAGAGGGAAGAATTTTTAGGATGCAAACTGGAACTATGCTAGGAGCAGCAGAGCTCAGCAATGCTGGCATTTTCCTTCAACAGAGAACACGAGAAGGAAGAGTCTTGCTCTGCATGGGATGCTTGCTTTGGACAGCTCTGAGAAATCACAAAACCAAACAGAAATCCCAATGCTTCGTATCCCTATCTATTACTACCTTCAAGCAAGAGCACGTCTGCTGTATTTGTTACTGTGTGTTGACACGATGTGAAAGTCTTGGGTCTGCAGCACTCACTTCTCCATGGCCTAGACAACCTGGGAATAGCAATACAGATGTTCTTGTGTGAGGTACATTAGCCCATGTAAATATCCTCCAACAATTGAGTAATGCAGGAGATACTAAATGGCATTCAAAGACAAATGTATTTGCTTTTGGCCTTCCATTTGGAATTGGAGTCTCTAGTGGTGATGATAGCGTAATAAAGATAAAATTTCTATATTCATTTCTTCATTATGCAGAAACAATTTGCCATAGCTTGTCGTTATTCACTAACCTCAGAAAACTGAAAAAATAAACCCAAAACCAAATAAAAACCCAAACCAGATTGACAGCTGTCAACTGTTAACTTTCTCAGAGATTATTTTTTTCTAAAACCAAGCCTTTAACTGATGTAAATTTAATCCAATTCAAATTAAATTGGCAAAATTAGTCATCTTCAGGCTGTTATAGCTTTAGACTTGAAACGCATACAACTTTTTTTGAATTATTGTTCTATCAAAGCACATTGCCTGTAGGACAAAGATTCTATGTCCTTGTGTGAAATCCAAAACAAAAAGACAATTTCTGTAATTCCTTAATAGTGGGATAATTTTACTTAACTTGAAATTTTTATCTAAAATTCTTTTTTAGATGAGGACTAAGGACTAGGCAAAAATATAATAAACATTGTTAAAAAAATAATAAAATATGTTTAACTTCGAGCACTAAGAAAAAATAATTCTGGCATGCTTTAAAATACAGGAAAAAAGCAAATTTGTTGGTAGAAGGAAACATTTTCAAGCTTTGTTTTAAAGATAATTCTAAGAATATCAATGGAAATAAGAGTGAATTTAATAACTCCTGCATTTGAAATAGCAAGAGGAGGGAAAATTAAACTATGATGTATGTTTTATAGCATTTGTAATACTTGGAGTATATTCTCTGTCTTGATACATTTGAAAATCAGGGTGAGAATGTACCAGATTGCTTCCAGAAATCCATGCAGAACTAAAATTCTCTTCCTGAGGCCATACTGGGAAGTTGGACCTAAATATTAGTGTAGCCTCAGCATCTGACTTATTTCCTACATTTGCTTGGACCCTTCCTTCTAATATCAGTGTAACCCTTACATAAAAGCAAACACTGAAGAGTCACAATTGGTTGATTTTGTCATTTTATCTGGTTGATGAGGACCTTTTATCAAGCAGAAAGAACATAGTTGGGTTTTGCACAGCTACATTAAACCTTGGTTCCTGAGAATGGCAAAACCATATTTCATTAGCTGAGCTGAACCAATATGATAGTAGGAGCAGGAGTAGAAGTAGATGTTTACAAGGTTATTTCTTTCTTTCTTTGGTAAAATTGTGTCCAGATGTCAGACTTAGGAAGGTTATGCCTTGCTTGCATTTTAATTTTTGTTTTTAAATGGTTTTCGGATCAGTTGCTTAAACTTCAACTGAGTTTACTCTTGCAAAGTAGTCTGTATTACAGCTCCCTGAAATTTATTTTAATATTCAAACCTTTTAGACTTTGTCAGTTTAAGTCTGTTAACAGGAATATGTATTACACATTTAGTTTTTACATGAGTAGAAAAAGACATTCATGTGTCTGTGCAAAGACCTCACTCCTGCATTTTTAAGAAGACTCAAGGAAACTTCTGTGTCCTAATCATTACAAAACCAGTGACTAAGCAATATGTTCAGAAATCCATAAATGTGCACTCTAGCTTGCCCTGCTGTGGCAGGCAAGTGTGCCTGACTACTTAGAAACCAGCAGTTCCTTTGTGCCATTAAATACTAGTAAATTTTCCCCTGGGTATTTTATCTTTATGTTTCTGGCCTGAGGCCTTCCCATGTTTTGTTACCTTTCCAGAAAATACATGACTGAGCTGTTCACCTGTCTTCTTGGCCTAAGCAGAACTGCAGAAATACCAATAATGTGGGTTAACATATAAACATTTCTCTTGAGGATGTTTTACAGTCCCCTTGAGCTAGGAATAGTTTACGCTAATATCAAAGTATTATAGAGTTTATCCATGAATGCTTACTTTTTTTTTTTTTCTCTGCCACCTTTTTTCACCCTAAATGCTTCATTTGGGTGTTTAAATAAAGTATGTGTGACGAAGTGAACGCATGGAATTTAGTCTTCAGTTGTCTGGATATCTGTTGTAATACTAGATTAGCTGAGGATACGTGTTTGTTTTGTATGGAGCTACTATACAAATGTCTTGTTGTCATTACACAGAGGACTATTTCTTGAGAGTCATGTAGGTGTTATATAATATTGTTTTCTTAGAGTTTGTTTGTTTGTTTGTTTCCAACAAAGGTTTTTTTCTGTGTGTGAAGAATCAAAACTCTTCGAACAAATTTAATTGTTGTCTTCCTGTCTCAAAACAGAGAACCTCCAATCTATTTGGAAAACCGACCAAGAGGTTTCCTTTTACAAAGGAAAGGAAGAACAAATCCTTTATAAGGAAAAATTTGCCGGTAGAAATGGAATACACCAAGGCGTGGAAACATTACAGAACTATGCATGCACTAGGAACTACAAAGGAAGAGAGTTCAATATTAAGTTAAAAATTTGGCTGTGAGAAGGCTGTTTGCAAAGGATATGGGAATTGTACTTAAAATGTCAGAATTGGCAAACTTGCTTGCCAAATTTGAAGTAATATTCTGTCTTGAAAAGTCAGAGTTATTAACTCAGGGCCTGTTTGCAAAGGCCTGCAGTGAAAGGACAAGGGGGAATGGTTTTAAACTGGAGAGGAGGAGATTTAAATTGGACATTAGGAAGAAGTTCCTCACCACAAGGGTGGTGAAACACTGGAACAGGTTGCCCAGGGAGGTGGTTGAGGCCCCATCCCTGGAGGCATTCAAGGCGAGGCTTGACAGGGCTCTGGGCAACGGGATCTAGTTGGGGGTGTCCCTGCCCACTGCAGGGGGGTTGGACTAGATGACCTCCAGAGGTCCCTTCCAACCCTAACCATTCTATGATTCTATGGTTCTATGATCATACCAACATAATTCAGAGGCAGGGCAAGAAGGAGGCTCATCCATATTGTGCCATCTGAATGTAGCTTAGAATTGTAATGGAAAGAGTTGTATCTTTGTAATATTTTAATTATTCTAAACGTGCAAATTGCAATCATGTGAATTATTTACATCACATTTCTTTCAGCTTTCCCGCTTTTTCCCTGTATGTGCAACAAAATCAGCAATTAAAGCACATTTACTTTCTGCTTTGCCTTAGACACAGAACTAGTTCAAAGCCTATGAAAACCATAAGCAAAATTTGCCATTGCACCATTAAGGTTGAGGGAAAGTAAGCATTTTATTTAGTCTTTCTCAATGACAGAAAATGTCAAAAATGTCAGGGCCCTGAGCTCATTGCCCTCTCCTATGGTCTGGCTGCCTCTCAATTTCCTTGGTACTGAAGAAACACTTTTCAAGATTGTGAGGAAGGGGTAGCATGTAATAACAAGCCTATAGGTCCTTGCTCAGGTATAGTGTTGGGCAATGAATTCAGAAAGTACTCTTTGTGACACTAATAATATTCCAGATTTTATCATTTCCTTAACAAGTGATCCTTCTGCTAGAAGCTCTGAAAACTAGTGAGATTTTTGAATAGGCAAACCCCTACAAAATAGTTCAGTTACTAAAAAAATCCTGATGTCTTTCCCAGTATGGTCAGTCTGACATGGAAAACAAACCTTTCCAAACACAGTATTAATTACCAGTTTCAGTCTTTAATTCTTCAGCATCCCAAACCCAAAGGCAGAATTTTAAATGCCTTATCACCCTAAAAATAAAAAAATCAAAGCAATATATTCTTAAATTCTAAGAAATGCTTTAAAAATGTCTATCTTCTATTTGTATTTTGCATTCTATAGGTTAATATAGCCAAATGGATTTTCCTCTTGACATTCTGTGAACTGAATTTCCTCCAAGGCATTATTTTGTGATATATGCTTTATTTTCGTTCAGAGTAGATTTTTATATGCTAACTATAACTCCCAGAAGCACACTCTGTTGACACTACTCTAAGTACAGTTCCACTGGCAGTAATATATCTGCATAGAAAGAACCCACTAAACAATAATATTATGTAAATTAGACTATAGGAAGATTATTCATAAGCAAATGTCTAGATATTAGGTTCACATCTCCTATGTGGTTCATGGATTTTGTTAAAGTGTGACAAACAATCCTGACAGAAATCACAAGAGAAATTAAGATCAAAGTCTAAACATAAAGAAATGAAGTCTTTTCTGCTGGTCAATTAACAATGTGCTTTGCTGCCAGCCTGCAATCATAAACAAAATAGGAAATCACATTAGGTTGCATTTATAATCAGGAATAGAATTGGCACTTAGAGCTAAAAAGAGAAAAAGTCATTGCATTTATCTCTGTATTGTTTTTTAATTTTTTAAATCATTGTTATTTTTTTCATCATTCATATTCAGATTAGTTATCTAATTTTAGATAAGCAACCAAGTGTGTAATAAATGTATGAATTCTATTTGGCTTAAATATCCCCATCTAATTATCCTGTGCTTTTGTTATTAATCTCGGATGTTAACAGCCCAATGGCAAAAAGAGGTTTTAGTAATTAAATTGTTAGTGGAATTATTATAGAGCACATTGACACACAAAATACACTTAATTATAACTCTAAATAGTCTGTAAAGGCTCTTAGTAGGAATGAGATTTAAAAGTAAGAGAGTAACAATCTAATACTGTATTTCCTGTCCTCTCTCTATAGTTGGAACTGTCTTATTCTTGTCTCCAGCATTGTTTGCCATTTTATAGGGTACTGAGCTTTTCCTTTTCTGAATTTTGTGAGCCCCTCTTAGTTGCTGAAGTACAGTAGTGCTGGAAATCACAGAGCAGAGCACAGAAGACACTTTCCTGTTTGCTTCTGTAAAGTGATGCTGCAATAGCGGTAAATGCAGGTAGTAAATGACTGTTGCTTTCACAATACTGCTTTTTTCTTTCTCAGAAGGTATTTCATGAAAGAAAGATGTGGGAAGCTGTGGTGTTCAAAGGACAGTCATAGTATCATTTCGTGTAGGACAGTAAGGTCAGTATGGATTTTTGAATAAGATGTGTGGAGTTGTGCCCAATTAGAAACTGTTGTGTTGGCTTCCATAGCAGCAAGAAGGATGAATAGTGGGCGAGCACATTCCTTCTCATTTTCAGAATGAATATAGTTTTTCAAGTAGAAGGCATAAAGAAGGAAAAAATGATTTATTTGTCTGCAGGCCAACATAATTGGAAAGTTTTTGCTCCTCTTGCTAGGCTGCAAGCTGGCTTTTATGCCCTCCTCTAGTTAAAAACAAAGGAGAGGGAGAAAAAAGGTAAACTATAAATGTCCGTGGTTCAAAGAGTGATACAAAACCACTTCCATATCTGCTGCCACTCCTTTGCCATGGAAAAGTTCTGTAGATGAAACTGGATGTCATCTTGAAGTGCAGTCTCACTGCTGACATTTCCTTCTCCATGCCTCTTGCCACTGTCTCCCCCCATGCTTCTTGTGCACCTTCTTCTCTGGGGGCTATTCCCTCCTTGTGTCCGTTGCCCCAACTCCCTTTCCTTGCCTGACCTCAGTCACTGCAACACCAGGGGCACTGCCGGTGCCAAAGTCAGAAAGCCCAACTAGGCTAGCATGCTGCATGGTGTCAGAACTGCTTAGGAAAGGTTAGTAAATGGGATCTATGTTATGCTGTGCTTCTCTAGATGGGAACCAATAGTGTAAATCACAGGAGGTCCGGAAATGTTGTGGTGGTTTGAGGCCCACACGCTGGCCCTCATGTGGGGCACACAGGCTGAGGTGCTTTGCTGAAGCAGAGGAGGGGAGGAAATGTCAGGATCTGAAGAGCTGGCCAAGTAGCACGTCCTGCATGCACGTTCAGGTTAGACTAATGGTTTGATTTTTAGGATAGGAAGGAATTTTCCTCTGAGTCATATTGGCAGGAACGAATGCGGTTCTTTTCCCTTCCTTTACAGCACAGAGCCTTGTTCATTTGCAAGGATCACTGGGCATGTTTCACCTAATAAAATTTCTACAAGGCTACTTGTAAACCTTTGGGTTTTCTTTCCTCTCACTCATTCTCCCTCTCCTCCCTATCTCTTTCTCACATTCTACTCTTTTAAGTGTACAACTCCTTTTGAGGCTCATAGTCTGTTGTGTGAAAAGGCTGACACTAAATATTTTGAGGAATATTCTGGAAAAATTTAAAAGAAATTACAGTTTTTTGGCTTTTGACATTCTGACGGGCTCGTTTCAGTTCAGGTGTGTGCCTACCTGGAATTAAAGTTGTGTTAAGTTGATCTTTTTAAGTGTGAAGAACTGATCCAAGTGACCCAGGCTGCCTAGCTGTGATTCCTATTAGCTACTTTAGGGCTCTTGCTCTCTTCTCCAGTTTTATGGTTTGTTCTCTGAGGTGACTAATTCTAGGCTGCACAATGCCCTGTAATGGGAGCAGAGGTACTTAATGTCATATTTTTTGTTTGACTCTGTTTACCACACATAATTTAGGTACTAAAGCATTGTTTTCCTTTATTGAGTTAATCCTTGAATTTAGTTGTATTTCTGAAGTGCATGTGTAAAGTAAAATTGGAAAGAGGATGCTGCATTCTATACTGGAAATTGAAGGCTTTTGATTTTCTTTCAGAAAGGAATTACATTTTTAGGTTACGTGTTTGTTTTTTGGTGTGGTTTTTTTGTTTGCTTTCTTTGTTTTGTTTTGTGGTTTGGTTTTTTTTTTCCAGTTTACAAAATCTGGTGTATATTGTAGGAGTTGCTTGTGACTATGTAGGAAATGTACTATAATGTACACCAAGTCATAAATGTGTCATAAATCCCAAAATCCCAACAACTGTTGTAGTTGATTATAATATTCACTCTGTTTATTACAAGTTTTTTAGTTTTATACTTCCTAATTGTTCATCACTAATGAGGTTCTCAGATCTTGTAGGGGTCATTTCTGTGCCTATACCAGGAGATAATCAAATGGAGTTTGATCATGCTTGTCAGTGGCTTTGAAATCTAATGAGGCAATTACAGCTTAAATTCCACAGCTCAAAATAAAGAGCTCCATCTTTCCTGTGAGCTATTCACTAACAATGAAACCTGCTGAGTGCAGACTAACTACAATAAGCAACAGACAGATTTTGTTCATCAAGAATAAAAGCAATGCTGCAGTATGCTGTTACACTCTGAGAAATGTTATGGGCCATGCTTTGAAAAATTGGCATTTAGCAGTAAATTGTCCTGTATATGTGCACTATATATTGTAGCCACCTATTTTGTGCAGGCTGCTATTTATAATTGCAGGTGAATTATTGTTTGTCATGAAGAATGCATCTACGGGTTTAAAAGGGTGTTTTGCTTGCTCTAAGCAGGTCTTCAGGGAGATTCACTTAAGAAATTAACTGCTTTAAATAAAACAGTCTGTCTTTCAGAAATCTGAAACAGCTGATTGTCGTGCCTAGACCTATAAGTATGCAGAAATTTTTGCCTTTTACAATACTTACTAGCATTTTTTTTAAAGCACATGTAGGTGCCAGGATAGACGTTGATGTTTTGGGAAATGAAAAGTCTTTTAGGATTTATTAGCACTTGTGTGTGTGTGCATTACATGTGTAAAAGGACTGTTGAACCTTTTCTGGTTGCTGATTGTACAGTCATAAGCAAGCTTCACTCAACAGTGAGCCCAAAAATGCTTTCCTGCATTTTGTACACATATAGACCTGTAGGTGAAAAGATAAATGCTAACCACTGTGATACAGGAGTGAGTCTGTCTATGTCACAGTCCACTCAGAAATGATGACTCAGCAGTGAGGACATCCTGATACAGCATTGCCATTTCTACAAGCTGCACCTTGCTGCCAGCTGCATTTCCATGTGGCAGCAAAAAGCTGGGCATGCTCTCCTGTTGAGAAGCAATACCTTTTGAAACTTCCAGGCTATTAATTAGAGTAGCCATTGCAACAAAGTGTTTCTTCAGTAGAGATTTCCCCCATTGTTTTTAATCTAACAATTTCAAGGTAATAGTGTTAACATCAAAATGGAATTTAGCGAAGAAATCATTTAAGTGTAGACTAGAGTTGTGTTGGCGCTCAAAAATCCTAATTCCTCAGTTGTTTTTCCAGATGACATTGTGCAAATTTTTGAGAGGAACAATTAACACAGCCAGCTTCCATGTGTCTTCTTTTTCATAGTTCTGCAATGTATTTATAAAATTGTTCTTCATTTGTTCTTTTGCCTCTGGTTGCCACTGAAAACAATCCAAACCAATGTAGTGCAATTTTTTTTTGCTTCTAGCCATGCTAATCTCTCTCTTCTCTGACAGTTCCTTTTAGATTCAGCTGATTTTGTTACAAAAGCATATTTATTTCTTTAAAAAAAAAGTATGTAGATAAATAGATATTGTCTAATTCAGTGTTTCAGTATACTTTAAATCTATGCCAGTCTGAATAACAGCATTATGGAGAGAAAGCAAAGGTGTGGTTTTATTATGTTGTTTCTTACTTAAGACATTTCATGGGGTTTACTTATATGAAAGTGGCTTAGCCGTTCTTGTTCTGCCTAAGAGCTCTGCTCACTTGAGCAAACTATTTCTTTTGGGTGTAGTAGCTTTTAAGAAACTCTTTGCATTTCTACACTCACCTGCATCTTTTGACCACCTTTCTCTTTCCCATCCTTATTTTCTTTGATTTTTGTTTCCTATGTTATGTTAAGCTGTCACTGAACAACTTCTTCAGCCTTCAGCAAAATCGCCAAATAACAGAGAGAAACCTACAGATGGTGCTTTAAATTAGTATTGAAATGATATTGGAAAAAGAAATCTGGAGCACTGAGATTATTTTTGAGGCTCCTCATTATAACCTGAAATCTCTAGAATTACAAAGAGACTTTCATTTTGTTTCTTTTCTTCATAACAACTTCTACACAGATGATTTAAAGGTGAGATTTAGTGCCCAAATGCAGCATCCTGGCTTATATCAGAAACAGTGTGGCCAGCAGGACTAGGCAAGTGGTTTTCTCCAGTACTGGTGAGGCTGCACCTCGAATGCTGGCCTAAGTCTTGGGCCCTTGCTACAAGAAAAGCATTGATTAGCTGGAGTGTGTCCAGAAATGGCAACGAAGCTGGTGAGGGTTCTACAGCACAAGTCTTATGAAAAGTGGCTGAAGGAACTGGGGTTTGGTCTGGAGAAGAAGAGGCTCAGCAGAGACCTTCTTGCTTTTTACAACTACCTGAAAGGAGGTTTTAGTAAGGTGGGAGTCAGTCAGTTCTCCAAAGTAACAAGCAATAGGAGAGGAGAAAATGGCCTCAAGCTGCACCAGGCAAAGTTTAGGTTGGATATTAGAAAATAGTTTATTCGCAGAAAGGGTTGTCAAGCACTGCAAAAGGCTGCCCAGGGGAGTGGTGGAGTGACCATTCCTGGAGGTATGTAGAAGACAGCAGGACATGGTTGAGTGGTGGACTTGGCAGTGCTAGGTTGGACTTGATGATATTGGTGGTCTTTTCCAATTTATATAATTTGATGATTTTATGATTCTATGAACTATCTATATAGGTAGGATGCTTTGATTTTAAATGTTTAAAAACCGTTTTTGGATTAGTGCTTCTTACAGCATGAGTTATATTTATTTCTTCAGTTATTCTTATAGACTAAATCAAGTATTTCGATGATGACATTTCTTAAGCTCTTAAGAATGTGTGAGATGATGTTTACTAACTAGGATCTCTCCTGCTTAGCTTTAAGCCAACAGTGCTCTGTAATCAAAGAGAGTTTCTTTTTCTTATATGGTAAACTGAACAACTCTTATTTCCCCCCTTCTGAGAAAACTCACAAATACTTTTCTCTTTTAAAGTAGCTTTTCATACCCATTTGACATTTTGATTCCCTCTCAAATTACTATCATGGAGATAAATTCTTAGCATAGCTCATCTTACTTTGTCTGAAGGAGCTTAATATATGGAAAAGAAAAGCAAGAAAGAAATCCTGAGGTTTTGCAAAGACTTTTTCAGTAGAAGTAATGTCCCTTTTCAAAAGTCATAATATGGTAGTAATAAATGAAGCAAATGCTTGTTCTTTATGAGACTGTATGTTTCAGGATATTTACATTAGAAAAGTGTTTGCTGCATTAATATGCAGCAAATAAAATAGTTCCTCAGCTTTCTTTTAAAGACCAGCTCACTGATACCTATTGCTGCCAATACCAAGGTATTTGTTTGTTTGTTTATTTATTTAGTAGTTTCAGCTCTTAGGCATTTAGGACAGAGAATTACTGCCAAGCCTTATGCTTTCTGGTTATTATATTACACATTTAAGACCCATCTCAGAGAACCTGTGCTAGTTTTCCCTGCAGGGCTCTGGGTGCTTGGACCAGTGGTGAGACAAGGGGTAGCAGAACCATTCCACAGTGGTAGGTGCTATTTTGAGAAGAAAACATGATGGACACAGAGTATTTGATGTCTTCCTGTTAATTTTGCAAGGAAGTTCATCTGTTGTCTGGAGAAGAACTTGCCAGGCCTTGTAGCTCTTTATTCCCTGGTTTTATTTCTGTTGTTTTTATCCTCTACAAATGTCTTAATATCTGAAAATACAGATGAGATCAAGTCTCTTCTCTTTTCATCCCTCTTATGTTTTTCTTTCGCCATATCTTTTCAGCCACTTCCTAAGATCTTTTTCTAAACTGATTTCCATCTGCTCTCCTGTGGCCCAAACATCTGCTGACTTCTTGTACTGTAGACCCCAGCCTAAACTTCCTCCCTCATCTTATCTTACTATCTGAAAGGATAAGAGAGATGGACTATACTGTTCTTTAAAATAAAAATTAAAAAATGCCTTGCTTGTGCACTAAATGTTGTGAAGGCAAGTGGTAAAACAGCAGCCACGCTTACTATCTAGTAATCACAGTAGTAATCCTATTGCCATAGGAACCATAAGTATATCATCTCTTCTGTTAATAAGTGTTGAATTAACAGTGAGTATCAGAAACTACAAACATTTTACTTCAGTGTAACTGTAAGTATTGTGACCTTAAAAAAAATTATTTCCCCCCCCAAGTCTTTGTATATTTTTGTTAATGTCGACCTTAGGACAGTAAGAGTATATACAGAAAATGAATGAGGGAAACACTGCAATCATTCTGCCTACTGCTGCCATCTCCTGGGTGGAACTGACCCCACATACGGGCAGGTTGCTTTTCCTTCTGTAGTGAGAGAAAGCTCAGACAGTACAGACCCATGTGTTTGAGGAACTAAAGGCTGTACAGAATTTCCATACCATATGTATGTGGGCTGTTGATGATCACGGTGTAAGTACTGCCACAGATAATTAAATTACATTGCTTTACATACAGACCTCACAGTCCTGTTTTTTATTAAATATCCAAATTAACAAAAAAGAAGCCAAATCCTTCCAATTTTTTTGCATTGCTGCAGTCCTTTTTTGAACATAAGCCCTGAGCTAAAAAAGTGCTCTATGCACCCTTTTTCATCTCTACTGTTCACATTCCCACCAAAAAACTTTTCCAGTTCGTTCTGCAGAGAAGGTCATCTTTATCAAATATATGTTTTCTAGAATAAATATATATAACCTTCTGTGTATTTATAACTGGTATGTAGGAGTGTTTTTTGAACAAAATCCTTTTGAGGCAGATGTCTGGAACTTTCTTTAGTTTTATGTCAAAGACACATGGCTCATATCTTGTCTAAATTTGCTCTATCCAATTTACATTGAACAAGGATCTGGTCAGAAGTGGTTAGTTGCAAGAACTCACAGTGACATTACTCTGGAAAATTTCTGATGGGTATTAGTCACGGGATCACTATGGTGATTTAAGGCAACCAGGTAAATGTTACAGAAAAAACTATAAATTAATTTCCAAATCGTCAGTATTGCTTTAAAAAGAAATAAAGATGTAAATTATTCAAAGGTTGTACCAGGGGTGTTTAATATTAAAAACTCCAGTAATGCTTGTGCCTGCAAAAAAGATTAATTACAAGTCCATTACAACAGGTTAAAATCACAAAATAGCCTGTCCATCAATGCTGCCCCTCTCATTGTCATTTATCACTCTTTTGCACAAAATGGTAGAGTTTTCTCTAGTATGTCCGAAAATTGTAAAATTACTTTGAACTTGGTGTCAGATGCCCTAGTATTTGGAGACTTGATTGGAAGTGCTTTATGCAGAGTACAGTTTACAGTTGGTATTTGTTAACCCAAAACTTTTAAGAAGTTGTATTTTCCTGAGTTCAGAAGATGTTTTATTTTATTACTGTGAAGATGTCGTTGTTTCAAAAGAGGAGGAGTGTGTTCTAGGCTGTACTTGAAAGCAAGCAGCTAAAAAGTTCATTAGGCCTTCGTGAGACTCCTTTCCTTAAACAAGTCGTCATGATTTCCTAGTTTTAACAGGTACTTTGTTCTAAGCATAATATTTGGTTCTCATTCAGTATGAATATGTATGAATGTAATTGCTTTCATAGTGATTATTAAATAATTTTTCTACTACTTTTCAGCAGTGTTCTAAGTCAAGAGTACTATGAGTACAATATCGTGACAAAATAGGAGGGCAGTAATTAAAGGCACTCTATGTGAAGTGCTGATTGATACATTTCTTCTCTAGCTGTGGTTATGTGAATAACATTGAAATATGAAGAAATCACCATACTTACTGTCTCGGGATTCAAGTGTTTTATTTTGGTGACAAGATGATTTCTGTGTTTTGCTGATAATTCTTTTGAATAGGTGATTGACAGATATGAACGCTACTTTTCAGGCCTGTGAAATGTTAGTTATGATTTCCAGATAATGAACTGCATATTTATGGGGTTTGTTTTAGGGGGATTTTATTTTTTATTCTTTTACTATGAATAAATGAGGAGGTGTTGATCCTGATTTGTAAAAGGTAAGTGGTACAATAAAATAAAGCTAATGCACATTAATAACATTTAGGGGTGCAATCTGAGAATCGAAGCAAAATGTTCCCCAATGCCTTGCACTGAATTTCTCACAGTGAGGTGACAAGTCTAATGGTGTAGCTAGAACTGCAGACTATTGTCCCTTTGTTATCATAAAGTAAGTGTGTACTGAGGTCACCAGGATGTCTCAATAACTTGGTTTTAGTTGTTGCTGTGGCTTGACATGCTTGTTGAGTGTTTCTGCTGTGTTTTTGCCTTCTTGTTTGCTATAATGCAATAGTGAGTGAAAGGCTGCTGCCTTGAGAGACTGATGTTACTCAGCTGCTCTCCTACATTGACCTGTGGTTGAGGAACACTAGGGCTGATCAACAGAGATAACACTAGTTGTATTTTGTCATCTTTTCAAAATCAGTTTGAGTGGAGCCAGTTCAGAGTAGGTGACCGACTGCCTGACCTCTCATCTCTTACAAGCCAGCCTGCAGGAGGGACAGGTGCTTCATCCTGCTGCCAAAACTGCCAGGGGAGAGCAAGCTCACCCTCCAGCCCTCCTTAGTCACCTTGCTTCCCAGGCTAGGTGGTTAAGTGGGAATGGCAGAAGTGAGGGAGAAAAAGGAAACAAACAAGCAAACCCACCAAAAATCCCTACAAAACAAAAACCAAACCCCAAACAAAACACCCAACATACTCTCCAGAAAATCTATCACAAGAAGGTGTCTGTACTGGGCATTGCACTTAGATATCTGCATGTAGTCTGTGGGAAGCCCTTGGGGAGGGGGCATGCTGCACAAAATTCTCCATAACCATCCTCAAACTTCTCTGAGAATAGGAATTTCTTGTGATTGCATAGCTATGTGAGAGTTTCTGCTTTATAGGTCCCTCTGCTGGCCTTCTGACTCCATTGAGTATTTTTAAATAAAATTCCAGTTTGTCCATAATATATTTATTATCATCATCATTAGTGCTGCAGGCATGCTGAGAACAAACCCCAGCTTACAGCTGCCCAGTCTCTTCTCCAGGTTTGGGTTGCTGGTAGTGCTGCAGAGCCTTTCAGAATGGGGGAGCAGCAGCAGGTCCAAACTGGTCAGAGTGGCTAAGTGATGGAGGTAACTGACTGCAACACATGAGCCTTTATTTAAGTACTTCCAGAAAGAAGATGCAGTTTTCTCAACGCAGTCCAGAGGAGTTTCTTTACTCTTTAGGAAAAAAAAGTGAAATACTTTAGAGTTACTGTTTAACATAGTTTAAACTTACCATGTTTGCCAAATACAAATCTATGTGAATGTACAATGTGTGTGGCAGAAAGGGATGGAAATATTCTTTTGGGGCTAATTAAATTCTGAAGATGAAAAAATGAAGTACACAATCTGTAGTGTTTCTGCTAGGTGCTGGGTGGGGTTTTGGGATTCTTTTTTTTACTTCCTTCTGTTCTCTTTTTATTTTGATGAGTATTTATTGGATTTGCATCTCAGTTTAGGAGTTGTAATACTTGTGTTTTTAATGTTTTGGTTTTTTTTTTTCAAGTTTATATCCAAAGCTGGTGTCATAAATTCTGAAATCTTCAGTTATGGAGTTTTGTTTTCTCTTTTTCTCCATCGACCTGAATTGCATTCCTCTCGTCTACAGCTGAACAAACAGAAGGCCATATCCATCAAAAACACAGTCTTGAACCAAGGGAGCTCATATAAACTATATCCCTAAACAGTACTGAACTAAAATTGATTTATACTTACAGGACAAGAATTCATCTCAGATTTTCTGCTCATTTTCTAGGTTAGTTTATTAGTTCCCTAAATTTAGCTTATTTAAGAATGGCCTTAGCAAACTAAGTTCTAAATAAGAAAATTCTGTCAGTTTTTAGGGGTTTTTAATGGTGTGTGTCCCTCCCCTTTTTTTCCTTTTAAATCTTTCTACAGAAGTGGATTGAGGGAATTTATCAGATTTATCTTCAAATAAGAGAGTTGGGAAAAATCCAGTACTCAGTCCCACTACTTTTGCCTTAGAAAACCTTTTGTGTGTTTATTGCTCTTTTCATTTTTATCAGTAAATCCACCATCTGAGCTGATTCATATAGACTACTGCAGATATATTTCAGTTGCCAAATTCTGATTAAAACCCACTCATGCCTGAAGCTAGCTTGAGTTTTTCACATTATCAGATATCCTTGTTAAAGCAGATTTCTGTATCAAGTCTTTGCTTTCAATCTGATTTAAAGAAAATTGTGTAGAGGGAAAGAAGAAAAATAGAAAGTAAAAAGCTTTTGACATTGATTTTGACTGAGGTAGGTTTTAGAGATGTAATTAAAGGTCATACTTTACATAGACTGTTTATTTATCTAATGAAATAGAAAAAACACAGCTTTGCGTTTAAATCCAAAACTTGTATTTGCATTCCCCAAAATGCTGCAATCTGGTAGGATCTCAGACAAGTAATTCTACCTCCTAGTACTAAATGTCTTAGGATTCTGCATCGTACTCAGGTTTGTGCTCCTCTCCTTTGTTCTGCTTCCAGAGAGGATCTGGTGCTTTCCTGTAAGCCATACACTGTCTACTGCTCCTCTAAACCAAGGTATTGTGCAAGGGAGCATGGATTACTAAACTTCAAAGTGGAGTTAAATCCCATGCACAAAAGAAACTTGGATATATTTTATTCCAGTCTTGTTTCACAGCTGTATTTTCAAATGCAAGCTGAGTTCCAGTTGGTTAGCATGAGCATTAAAATGCACTGGGTTTGAGAGTAATGTTACAGTCACCTTGAAGTACACTTCACTACTTTGTGAAGTTCATGCACTTTTGTTTATGCAATTATATAACATATCCAGTCTCTTAATTTTTTTACAGTATCATTATGTAGAAATAAGAGGTTGTTTAAAATCTCTCAGATGTCATAAAAGAATTCTTCAGTTAACTAGGGCACTACACCATGTCCGTACAGTACAGTACAATTTACAGAAAAATAACAGAACAGTTATTTTGTGTGCGTACACCCATTTTTTTGGTGTGATTTCATGAAAAAGCAAAAAATCCCAAACCCTTACTAGCCTACCACTCATAACCCAATGAGCTGTTTTGCTAGATGCACAGTTCACATGATACTGACTTACAGGATCTACTATAAAACTGGAGTTCAAAGAAAAGAGTTTATTTCAATACGATGTGTTTGTTCTCTACTTCCCTTATTTCTTAACTTCCTAATAATACCCTTGAAGGAGAGCTATTTAACAAACTGTTGCCATTTTTAAGGTCTGGTAAATAATAAAAGTTCTAGTAACAGCTCTATCTGGCTAATATTATTCCATATGTTAAAAATATTATTATTATGTAAACATGCCGATATATTTGATGTTTGCAAGTGTCTGGTAAAGAATAAATAACTGTGTGTAGTGTTTTAAATATAGACTCAACCTGTGATTGGGATTTGAGCCTGAATTTAAGTGAAATGTTAAAGTAGACTGTAGAAGTTGTGGCAGGTAAAAAGCTATTAATCTCTGTCCTTGTATTATGAAATAAGATCAAAAGTTCTCATTCTTCCTGAATTGAACTTATGGTTTGGAATTTCTGTTTTTTGATACTATGCCATAAATGTCTTATAAGGGGTTTCTTACTTTAGTTCTCATTGTATAGTCCGTACATATTTTCTACTATATTTAAAAAAAACCAAAACCTGGTATTTCACACTTCCTAAGCTCCCTTCCACTTCTTAAGGATTAAAAAAAAAAAATATTTATGCCTATAGCTGCTTTGAATTTCATTTCTACTCCAACAGCAGAGAGACACCCTGCCAGCAGTGGTTAGCTGAGTGTACTCCATTGCCAGAAAGATAAACTGCATAGGTTTCCCAGCAATGAAGGTCAAAGGGCACATGCACAGCTATTTATTTGCTTTTGAAACAGAAGGAATATGATTTATGCAGGATATTAGCTAATGTCATAGTGTTGAGTTCTGCAGGTGCGGCCATGGGAGCCTGACCCCCCACTAATCCCCCTAAGTGCAGCAGGCATGCATGCAATAGCTTTGTTGTTGCCGTGCTGCTGCTTGACTCACTTTCTGCAGGGGTTTCAGAGGTGAGGCTGTGTTTCCCTGGATGGGCTTCCAAACTTTTGATTAGATTCAAATGAAGCAAGTTGCAGACCATTTGGGCAATGCATTTAGGAGGAGTTACCAATACCCAGAATTACTTTTATGCTTATTTCATGTGTTCACTTGCTTGGGTTTGATGCTGGTTTTGCTAAGTTTGTATTAAACTTTTGCTGGAAGTACTTCCTGATCTCCCACCCATGTGCCAAGGCAAAGCATGCAGAGCACCCAAACCTGAAGTGATGGACTCTGCAAGGGGTTCATGTAAATGGGCANCCTGATCTCCCACCCATGTGCCAAGGCAAAGCTGAAGTGATGGATTCTGCAAGGGGTTCCTGTAAATGGGCCAGGCTTCTCTTCAGGGAAATGAGACAGTGTTCTGACTGAAATTGTTCAAGAGGCCTTAATAATGCATCTTCACAGTTTCTTGGAGTGATGCATTGTTGCCCTGTCTTACCTGCATTCTGTAAGAGGCAGACAGATATGGATGATTTGTCCAGTAAGGGCAATGGAAAGAGGCACACTGGTTTTTAGGCCTTGTTACCTCATTTTGTGTATGTGCAGAGAGAAGTCGTCTTTGGTAACAGATTGCAAACACCAATCTTACTGCTTCTCTTTCTTGCTGTTTTTTTGTGTGTGTTACTTTTTAGCTGAATCTGAAGTACTTCGCTTATTCCTTGTGTACTAGCAGTGTGTAGGCTTCAGCTGAGATGTAAGTAGGGTAACAGTCTTTACAGCAAAGTCATTCATTCCTTCTCTTGATGTTGTTTGATAGGTTCCAAGCACAACTACAGGCTGTAATTTTGAATTAATTAAATAAGTAGTTTTAGCACTATTTGGAGTAAGTGATGAAGTACATAAATATGACAGATGATTGTCCTTGAAGAAAAAATCATTAGTGATGGTTCACATAAGAGTTTGGCTGTGAAATTCTTAACTATAAAGATGTGGACAGAATTGCTTTGATTTGAAATATTGTTCTCACAAATACTTAGGAGCTAGTGGCGAATCAAGAAGAAATGCACATGGAATTTTTGCTCTTAGGGTAAAAGAAAAGGAGGGCTTTTTATACCTGTTACTTTTTCCATAAGGGGGAAAACACACATCTCTTCCCCAAAACTGTAAAATATATTATTGACATATCTAATTATATCAGAATCAGATAGTTCTTCCTTACTGGGACATAAGAGAGAAATGTTTTTATAGGATATGTTAAGAAAATCGGGTTTGTAAAGAGGCAGGTAGAAACCTCTAGAGGGAGCCCGAAGTCTTCCATACCACAAACTTCCATATGGAGTTGAAACTGTTTCCTAGCGTAAAAACCTCTTTTTCTTTCTGACACGGTATTTATTCGTATTGTCGTCTGTACTGCTCAGAAATGTATTTCACAGTTTACATGTTGAACTTCATAATTATTGATCATGTTTCTGGAGGGGAGTGTACCACAGTGATGTGGGGTGAATGATGAGGGGGGCTGCGAGCATGTCCTGCCACTGGCACAGCACCTTGAAGAGTGTGTGTGCTGCTTTGAACAGTGCTAGGGGAATGAGATGTTCTCCTCCCTACTACAAATCACATCTGTTTCAGTTTTGAAATACAGCATTAATAATTTCCTTATATGCCTCACTTCTTTTTGAAAGCTGAAGATGCTGAGGTTTGTATTTTCTGTTTAGTCCAACAAATATGGAAAAAATCCTTCTTTTCACCTTTTTTCCTCTCTTTAATTAGAAGCAGAGGGTGATAAAGCTGTTTTATCCTTCTCTCCACGCTTCCTCTTCTATTCTTAGTACCCCAATCCTCACAACCTATTCATATACCCTTCACTTCTTAAACACCAACCTTCTATCTCACTAGCAAATTAGCCGACAACTTCACTCTAAAATATATATCCTTCTGGGAATGTTATGCTACACATTCAGCAGAATGTCTCCCCATACCTTAGCAAATCACCAAATATTTCAAGAAATGCTTTATTTCTATGAACCAAATACCCTGATGGTTATTGAATTTGTCACAGCATATATGGTTTCCCCTGTAGCCATACTGACCTTTGTATGCTGTTGTGTTGAAAACCAAATCTTTATGTAATCAAATCAGGAAAAGAATGCTTAATTAACAATAAATGACCTCATTTTAAAAAACAAGTAGTAACTAATTTTGTGCACCATCATTAAAGTTTACTTTTTTTTAATCTCTGGCGGCTTGGCATTTTATGCCATGTTTTGAAAACACAGCAGCACACAGAATTATTTTTAATCCAAAGGCTATCAAACTGCTTTCAGGAGGTCACCATGCATAGTAGTGCACTTGGGTCTCCTAACTTCTGAGTACCACTGAAATAAGCAAGTTCTGAAAGACTTTTCTCTTGAGAAAAATATACGTGCTATTTAGCCATAAATCATGATATACTCTCATTATACCACAAAGAATTAAACAATCCTAAGTAAATTACTTTTTCCCTCCTCCTGTGTGCTCCCAAGTCATGTTGTAAATGCTGGATTCTGTTGTTGAGTGCTGCAAAAGCTACTGTTGCAACCGTTTATTCCCTGGGTGCAAATTAATCCTTTGTAATGTAATTGAAGGAAATTGATGACATTATTTGCTGTATCTTGGGTATTGAGAGCATGCAAGCAGAGGGAAGTATAGAACCAGTCACCATTCTGAACTACCATTGTGTGAAGGCTCAGGTCAGCAAAGATTTAAGTAATTATTTAGTTTGCCTTGCACTTTTTTAGTATTCTTCTAATTATCTTTGTATATTTTTATTAACATTATACAATGTGCTTGTGTCCTATACAAAGTAAAATATTCGTAATTTAACAGAGGAATAGCTGTCTTAGCAGTTACTGCTAGTGCTATGATACAGTTAACATGTAGAAGTGAGCCAGAGCAATATGAATTCAATTGTGTTTCATTGGATTAAGTGTAGACTTTATCATGGCTTTCAATATGAGAGAACTGTTAGTAATAATATGTGTAACTGAAGTTCTTTCTCTTGCATAAATCTCTTTAAATGCTTGATACCAGCTCTGAATAAATACTGCTTTGTTTTAATGGCTGGTTCTGCTCTTCAGCAACAAACTTACAGCATTTGATGTGAATGTTAGAGGGGGGAAAAGTCAAATTTGGAGTACCGAAATATGTTAGTCTGCATTCCAAGTATATAAATTATACTTCTAGCTTGAAAGTATTGTATAAATGTACATCTTATCAAAGGAAACTAAAAACTACCTGATAGTAAGGAAAAGAAAAACCCCAACACACAAAGCCAAATGAGAACAAAATACTGTGGTTTATAAAGTATTCTCCTTATAGCAGCATTTCTGAGTTTCATGTGCTAAACACCTACTCTTGACCTTGAATTGACCTGGAAGTTTATGAGCTAAAGGTAACAATTATGCAACAGCTAAAATATGCAGACAGGACTTTATTGCCTAAAAAGAACTGCTGTCCTGTGTTTTGTTTGAATTAACACGCTTTGCTGTTTATAAAGCTTAATTTTGTCCTATTGGGAAGCAAGGGGAAAGGAGTGCTGGTAGCTAATATACAGAAATCTCAGAACAAAGTGGGGAAGTGAGTGTAGGAGGGTGGAAGATGTACCAAGTGAGGTCAGCTCTGCTGTAGAAGTTGCTGGGTCCTTCTCTGTGTCATTTTTGAACAAAACAAGTTTGCTGAGTCAACGTTTCCAGCCAGAGATTTGATGCTGAGAAAGCTCATTTGCAATATAAATGTTCAAGGAGGGCGAAATGAACCTTTGTCATCGAAAGCACTCAAGTCAAAATAAAGAGGCCTTGTCATAGACTTAGTTTTATTAATTTTTATCATATGTTACAGTCTCTACAAGATGTCATCAAACTTCAACCTTCCAGTTGTGTATTCATGAGGCAGCAAGGTGACTGTATGGCATTTGCTGTACATTACAGCTCTTGTTCTGAAGACACAAATTAAATGAGAGAAGTAATGTGCTTAGACTGTAATTTGGACAGTGACTGCAAGTATCCCTTACGATTTAAATTGATATCTTGATTTCTCATTCTTGAAACAAAAGGCTTATATGTCTGCCTAAAAAGAAAAAAACAACACATCCCCTCAATAAATCTGTTGAATTGTTCTTCTGTTCCATTGAATGATGCAATAGACAATAAATTCCAGTGCATGATGGCATTTTGACAGTAGAGGCACCCAGGCATACATGTGTAGTTTTACAAGAATACTTTTTCGTTGTTCATACTTTCTAGCAACGTGGAATCTCAAAGCAATTTAGGCAATATGTGGCATCCATGCAGGTCACTAATTTTGGTAATAAATGAAGCATTCCTTGGATCCATTTTACAATTTGTGTTGGCCACAACCACCTTCTTTTTCATGAGAGGGCTGCCAAAGGTGTGGTTTCAATTTTCCTACTGTATTTTATACTAAGACTTTGGAACAATTGACACAGTGTCTTTATCAGGTACTCAGTGATATTTATATCTGATTATCTTACAGATGATTTAGGGAAGATGCTGATATTTGGAGAGTATTTTTAAGATAACAAGTGCTGGAACGTTAAGATCTGTTCCTCTCAGGCAAAATGAATTGTACTACCTGTTATGCTGTCCTATCTCTGCAAGAAGTGAGAAAACTAATGCCATTCCAGGCATTGCTTTGAAAAGCAGTATTAGGTTGTTGTGTCTTTTCCAAACAGATGTTTTAGCTGAAGAAGAAACAGGTCAGGTGCACATACACCAACTCTGGAAACATTTAAATATTTGAATGAATGGACATATTTCCTTTGTATTAAAACTGCACCATTATAATCAAAATATTAGCTAACAATAAAATTGTTCTTTGGATGCTTTTTTACAACAAAGAGATAATGAATATGAATATCATGTGTAAACAAGGTACATTTTCTCTTGAGAACTAATCATTATAGATCTTATGAACTCTTTTGGGCATAATATACATCTTTAGTGAGAAATTTCCCTAAAAACATCAGCAAATGTTTTCTTTTCTGTTTATGCTATAATAGAGAGGTTTCTAACGGCTGCAGAACCCTCTAAGTAATAATGAAACCCTGTCATTTTATATTTTCTCCAAAATTAGGTGTGAATGCTCTTCTTCTTTTGGAAATTACAGTAAAATGAGTCCCTTTGCCCAGCTGGCTGTCCTGAGAACTACAGTGGGTTTTTTTTTAGGCAGAATAGAATTGATCTCTTCAATACTGTCCTTTAGTGCTGCATTAAAAATTTGTTACACTGCTGTTCTAGGCTTCATGGACCTTAAGGTAAATTATGACATCTCAGATATGATTCTTCTTCACAATTTCTGTGAAAATAGCTAGTTATCTATGCATGAAAGTATTTCCAATGGGAAAAAAGAGAAGCTTTTTCCTTGAGGCTTGTGTTACAGTGTATTCTAATGAGCTGAGAGCCCATCCTTAACCTGGGCAGGTTAAAGAGACTCCTCACAGTACAACAGGCATGTTTTAAATTAAACTTTGTGCATCAGTTTGATTCAGTGTGTGGTTTTCATGTCTTTCTGTCTGATGTGTCATTTGGAAGATCCAATAGGAGACTTGCCTCCAGATCTTCAGAAGGTGCTCTCAGTGGATCCAATAAAGAAACTTTTTGTTACAAAAAACACGATATATCTGACCCAAACAAAAACTTCAGCTGGAAGGGTTTATGTAGCCTAGAGGAGAGCTGAGACCTTGTTGAGCATTCTGGAGCCCATCTTTCCCTGACTAAGCTTTGGCCCTGCTAACATCCGAGGCTTAAACTGGAGTGTCCAGCTGTGCAGCTACTTGACAGTTTGAGGCTGAGTCTCTTTTTAGTTTTCCTTTTAAATGTAACCATTTCATCCCCGGAACAAAGTGGGAAACTTTTTGAAGTCTAATTGTTTAGCAGTATGGCAAAATAAAATCTTCCCCAGGGGAAGATTTCCTTGTTTGGAAAGGAATTGTCTTTCAGAAAGAACCCAGAGCCCTTTGCTCAGCAGCATCTGTTAGGCTTCAGTAAGGTTCAGAAGCTGTTCAGCTGAGCCTTGGTCCTATAATGCATCACTGATGCTTTTTAAGGCAGCCTCAGAAATTAATAGTATACTGCATCTATATGATGTTTCTTGTCCCCAAATCACTTTCACATTGCGTTATTTTGAAGTTGAGAGTGGGAAGCTTAGGCATGATGTCAGTATGTTGTGCTGAGTTTTACTCATATTGAAAAACTGACAAATGACTTGGACTAATGTTTGAAATTAGTGTTATCTGCAGTAAAAAGGAGATCAGGAATTAGAGCTGTTGCGTGTATATTTTCTCTGTGAGTGCTGCAACCTTGTCTTCACAAGGTTAGAAAATCTTTGTTGGCCCTGGGGGTAACTGTCAGTTTGCTGAGCATAATGATAATGAAACACAACCTGCTGTTCCTTATTCAGAGTACTGCCTCTTGGAGGAAGGTGCTAGGCAATGGGATTTAAGATTACAAATGGTGTATGAAAAAGATACCATGGGCTGAATGAGGCATTGTCTTGCAACGCGTCACCTACTCCAAGGCAAATTGTAGTGATGTACACTTTTCCTGGATGAGAAAGGCAAGAAAGTGCAAGACACTATTGTTTTCATCTGCTAAGGAACAACAATCACAGTGCTTAAAAATGGCATTTATGATGATGAATATAGTTGAGGGTAGGTTGTTGGGTTTTTTTTGCTGTGTATGCCAACTTGTTTTCTCAGCTTCACATATGATATGGCCTTAGTTTCTACTGCATATTAAAGTCATCATATGTGAGAAATAAAACCCAGAGAAAGGATAAATGCCTTTTCCAAGACCACACAACAAGTCAGTAGCAGAACAGGAATGAAACCACAAGAATCCCTGGCTCCTTATTAGATTTTTAAGGCATTTTGGAGGGCCTTATCCAGACATATATGGAATAGTTTCTGTAAAAAGGTAAATTTTAAACATGTCTGAAGAGTGATTTACTCTCAGTGATAAACTGTGTTCTATAGCACGGTATAAAGAGGTATTGGATGGCACTGTTTGCCTGCTGGCATTCTTCTGATTGATTTTTCCAGCCATTTGTTGGAACTGTGCTTCTAGTAATAAAGAAGAGCTAAGGTAAAGAGGTCAGCAGTAGCTAGACCAGATGGTTAAATCATATGTCTTTTCCCTAGTAGCATTCTCACAATTTGGTCGTCTAAGGGAGCAACTGTGAAAGGTAGGACAAAAACCTCAACCATGTGGAGTCCAATGGTATTGATAGGTGGTATAGATAAAAAGTTCTTTTGTAACTAAAGTCAGCAAGTAATGGGCATTACCTCTTAGGGGCAGAAGCGAACATAGATGTTACTGTGGGTACAGTTGCTCATTGAGACAAAAGATAAAAACAGTTTGGTGAAAAGTTTTTATCAATTCCTATCTCCTTGGATGGGAATAACAGGTTTGGGAGGGTGGGGAGAAGTGGAAATAAATACTCAGCATCATATGCTTTTATAAGAATGTTTAGAAACATGTTTTAAAAGCCTGTTTAACCTAAAACAGTTGCATTCATTTATGTCAGTACAAAATCATATAAAAGTGGATGGCTGTCTTTGACATTCACTCTGAAATGGTGTAAATGAAAAACTAAGCCTTGTTATTGCTTTCTGTTCAGTAAGTTCTTATAGCAGTGTTATGTGGTAGACTCCCCCAATTAAAGCAAATAAATATGCAGAGAACTGAAGTGATGGCATCATTTAGAGCACCCATGTGATTTGGAGAGCAGATTGTTCATAACTTAATGGAAAGTTTAACAAGCCTCTTCCTTGGTCCACTGCACAAGCAGCCGGGGAACTGCTGGGCTGTCATGACAGAACCTGCCACTATTGAATTCTTGGACACATTAATTGAATATTGGATTTATGCCTTACTGCTACTTTTTTGTAACAGCATTAAATTTAAACTGCATCTGTAAGTTCAAGATGCTTAAGCATGAGATTCTTTCTGCTGCACCTTTTGCAGACTCTTCACTCAGACTCCTTTCAACTGGGAAAAGGAAATTGCATATTGTTTCTGGCCTGGTCTACCTGGCAGCAATCAAAACGAGGTCAGAAAACTCAACATTTATAATAACAGACAGATTTTAAGTAGTTGGTACCTACGTTTTGCTTCTCAGCTGAGTTTTGATTGTTAATAGAGCAAAAGAATTTACTCAAGCTAGTACAAGCAACACTGCCCCCAGGATTTTTAGTTATCTGTATTTCACCTTTTAATGTGCCATTTCCTTTGTTGTGCAGAGCGAGAGGACTGTTTATCTGTGCCAGTCACTTACTGGGAGAATGCCTAGCCAACCTTTCTTTATTCCTGAAAGACTAATTCCCTTCCCCAGCTGTTTTGTTCTGAGTGCAGATGCTAACTCAGCACTGGCAGGCTCCCTTAGCAGGAATGCATTCCTTTTGCAGGATTTGACACTGGAAGAGCAACCAGAGGTCTGGGCAAGTCCCGGAGGATCGATAGCTCTTTCAGTGAGGTGGACTTTGATGGTGAGAAAGTAGCTTGCTTAGTTAAGCTGTCCAGATGATCAGGTCATAGTCTGGACTGCACAGCCCATTGTTTGCCAGGCCAAATACCTGTTTTTCAAGGCCCTTACTAACAAAATGGAAGAAAAAAATTCAGAGTTACAGAAAAGTTTGCTCTGAGAAGTAATTTGACAGTGTCATGCATAAACCTGAGCTTTATCAGTTCCTCTTTAGGAGTTGCTATTTCTTTTGGTGAGAAGTGCTGATCTTTTCCATCTGAATATATGGCAAAACTTGTGCCAGAGCAGTGGAACAAACTGCCCAGAGATGCTGTGGAGTCTTCTTCTCTGAAGATAATTCACAGCTCTCCAGGATGCAATCCTGTGCAGCCTGCTGAAGGTGAACCTGCTGTAGCCAGGGGGCTTAGGCTGAATGACCTCTGGAGATCCCTTCCAACTCCTAGCATTCTGTGATTCTTGCATGCAAAGTTGTTGCTTTGATCTTTCTTTCTAGAGCAAAGTACGCACAGACTGGCATTCTCTGTTTTTGCATCTAAGATAGGCTGAGTAGAGCTCTTTTTTAAAAGCAAGCAGAGGATGTTGTATTGCAGTCTGTTGGTGAAAGTGAGAGATGTGGGCTGAGCTGTGCTGCATTGCTTGACTTTATTTTGCCCTTGCTGGCAATATACCTCAATGTTGCTTGGCACCTTCTGCATAAAAATTGTATTTAACCCATAACAGGTTGCCTAATGAACCATTTGTCCTCAGTAGGTGACGCTTTAAATCCTTTAATGAGATGTTAGGTGAATTGCAGTGGTTGGCCCTGATGGATAGGGATACCAAAGCATTGCCAAAGCAGTGCTGCTGCAAGGGGACTAAGCTAAAGGTCTTGTTCAGAGCTTCCTATCATTTAAGCAACAAAGCTGTAATTACATAAACAGAACTGCTTCAGCCAGTCCAACGTGTCATTATTGATTTTCCAGCTAATCTGTCCATTCATCTTAATGGTGCAGAACTTGTGCTTCATGTCACTCTCTGCCTTTGTTCCACTCCTTCATCTTTTGAAATGTCTGTCATGAAGAAAGTGTTTATCTTGAATTATGTGTTGAAGAAGGTTAGAGTGCACACTTCTGAAGCTTGGCATGAAATTTCCTAAACAAACCTTGCCGGTTATTTCGTGAAACTAACCGAGGTATGGGTTTCAGATTAACATTGTGTGTTAATGTTTTTGGAAGCACTTTAAAATAATGGCTGTGGTGTTGGTGAATAAAGGAATCCTGTTGAAGTGTATGTGACATCCACATTATTAACAAATCGGCTTATTCATTGCAATGAATATTATGATAAATGTTATCTTAATGAACAATGATTAACAGCTATTACAAAGACTTTTTATTAACCTAAACATTTACTTGTATTACATTTTAACTTAATACAGCACAAGATTTGAACACTTTTCTCCTTGGATGTTTTTGTATTGGGCTAATGCTGGTATTGTGTTGCTATACAAACACTTGCAGGACAGAACGTACTTGGGGAATGTGCTCTCATTGTGGAAACTGAGGGACCCACCGGAGCTTAAGGCACAAAAAAGATTACCCTAGGAATTGCAGAGTGTCTGAGTCACAAGCAGCTCACTGCTGTGGAAGGAAATTATTTCAGCTTCTCTGCTTCTTTTTTTCCGATGGCTATCTTTAATTTAAGCTGTGATCTTTTCCTTACCCTTCAATAAGAGATAGTCTCTGATGGATTTCTTTGAGTTATACATAATATTCTGATTGTATTCCTGCAGCTTAGGCACAGTCTGAAAATCACTTGGGGTCTCCTGTGGCCCCTGGTGCGATAACTGTGCCAACAACAGCAGAGGGAGCATTAAACTCATTGCCCACGGGAAAGTGTGGGGATTGATACCCATGTTCCTATAATCCTTGTATGGGTAGGATGAGCTCATTAGCCTTCTAGCAGTCATCCTAGGAGAGGGACAACTCTGATTCCAAACCTGGGCAAATGGAATTCGTTTAGCCCTGTAAGGCCTTCCATCTAAGAGGTTAAACCTCTGTCCCAAGGACTTTGCTGCCAGTGTCCAAGCTTGCTAGGCCCTGGCAGATGACCCTTAGGACTAAAGGGTGGGTCCAGCTGTGTGCATGCTGTGTCTCACCTAAAAAAAATCCATAGCGCAGGCTGGAGGGTGCTATCTGCTAGCCTCTTTGTATCAGCGCGCTTGGAAAAGACGCTGATGAGGAGCGTGGATGGAGCCCTCCCTGGATCTTTGTTCACGAAGCCTAGCCGCGACAGCAACGACGATTCCTGCAGCTAGTTGTGCCTATTCTTCTGTGACACTTGTTTTTCCGAATTTAATTTTTTTTTACACAATATTGACTGTAGTTCTGTGTCTTTTTATACGTATTTTGTATTATGATGCCCGGAAAATTAGTTAGGGGCAATGAACAAACAAGCTAAGTACATTTTTAAGAACGAAGTACGCTCAGGAAGCTGTTGGGGTTCTCAAGATTTGTTTTCTATTAATTCATTTGCAGAAATAAATAAAAGCGAACAGCCTTATTAAAGGCATCTGACTGCTTTCTTAGAAGTGAGGATGCTGCTTCTCGACTTAACTTTGCTGTTCAATTTTCAGCTATTTATGGAGGTATATACTAAATCTTAAGAATATGAATGTTTGTATATGAATCAATAGGATTACTTGTGCTCAGAATTGAAAATATGTCTATGAACCCTTCTCACTGAAGCCTAGAGTATGTTCTGTAACCTGCTTAGCAATCCTCTGCTTCTTTTCCCCACATTTCTTTTCTGTGTTTCAGAAATAACACATTGGGAGTTTCAGATTTGTACAGATGCTTATAGATTACTTCTGCTTTAGGAATGTAGAAGGGCAGGAATAGATGATTTTTATGATGTTCAGGCCCCAGTACTTGTCAAAAGACTTTGTAACAAGATTGAATTTCATACCAAAATTTGTAAATCTGTCTTGTGCTGTGTGATTATTTTTGTTTGATTGTTACTTCTTTGAGGAAATCAGAGCAGCATATAATTGCTTAAGAAATAAACTGCTGCTATGGTATTTGGAATGTTGATTTTGTGTTGCATTATACCTCTTGTAAGTGAAAATCGGGAGAACTAGAGTGCCATAAATGACATTTCAGTAATCTATATCACTGATACAAAATAAGCTCTGAAAGGGATGTATTTGGTACTGCTTCCAAACGATGAACTGTTTAAGTAAATCTCTTTTATTGATTGTTAACATTCCTCAGCTGTTCCTTGAAATTCCAGTTATCTCTGAATGAGAATGTTAGGAAATGCATTTCTATGTTAGGACAATGGCACTTGCAAATAAACTTCTGGAATTGTTAACAGATTTATTCCTTCTGTTACTGTTTTCTGCTGATATTCACTAGGCTACATTTTGGAAAGAATTTTATTTTTCATTTTAAAAATTTGAAAAACTTACCAGCTCTCTTATTCTTAATATGAAAGTCATGCAAATCTGATATAAACCAAAACTTTAGAATTAAAAAAATGGAAGGCTTTGGCAGACTCTATGCTGCAAAATTCTTCTCCATTCTATCTTTGCATGCAGCTCTTATCACTGAAACCCTTCTCTCAGCTGCTGTTGCATACCGAATTAGATCTTCAGCATAGCACTGAATTCAGTGTTCATTAGACTAGATTTTCCCCTAGGCAATTAAGCGTTTAATCTGAAATCCTGACGTCATTAAAATAAGGGGCTTTATTTTGAGTACATTATAGAGTTACTAGATTTTTTGCTTTCTATTTTAGTCCATTCATTTGTGATATAATCACAGTAAATATACTGGTGCCAAGTGCCAAGTCTCTGTCAAGAGGAGCGTATGATGGAAGTGCTAAGTCCACGATGCTTGCTTATTAAAATAGCTCTTGTACATGAAAACAGTTCTGTTGAAAGCTAGATCATTAATAAAATCAACCCTGTTTATAAAAGGTTTCTGGCACTGGCTTTGCTACACCCTCAATCAGCTCTGGTGACTTCACTGACTGTTGGGACAGGAAGTTCCTGTGTGTTTGGAGGTGTATTTATCTGTCCCATTCAAAATCTTGCCAATTTAAGAGCTGCCCCACTGTTGACCTGGACTAATCACACTCACATATTTACCTATTGTCATGAAATTTTCTTAAACATAATTGTTTTTTGCCAATAATTGAATGTTCAATTTAGATTATGTTTTATTGTAGGGCAACAAAACATACCATCAAAAAAACTTGAAATTCATTAACTTTTGAAAGGATTATTACGCCAGGTACCTGTTGGATCTGAAGCATGAGACTAAGCAGGGAGAACATGAAGGTGCAGCACAGTCAGAGGACTGCTGGCAGCAGTCTATGGTAGTAGCTTTAACCGAAGTGTTGACAGTGCCTGTGCCTGACACTGTGAAGGTCTCTGGTGTGAAAGCCACCAAAAGAGGCCTCCCCCTAGGATGTCATGAGACTATTGCCTGAAAAGTGATAGGACTTTACATGTGTTCATGTGGCCAGGGTATTTTGGGATTATGTAAAGTTTTATTAAGGGGTATTTTAATGGGATTGAGCAAATGTGCAAGATTTTATTTGAGATATTTGGGGTAAGAATCAAAGGTTGTTGAAGGTAAGTCAGGGAGGAGAGAGCATGGGAAGACAGAGGGAAAAGGTTATAGAAGGAGGATGTCCCTTTTAAGCAGGTTGCTGGTCGTTACCGTCATCTGACTGAGCACTACATATGCTCATTGCAGTCTTGTGTTCTTATAACCTCCTATTTCCAACCATGTCCTACATTCTCCCTCTGGCTGGAGCCTGCCTGTATGAACCCTAAGAAACTTAGAGGTGGGCTAGTGGGCCTGAGTGCCAGCTACTGGTGCACAAGGCTGCAGATGTGGGGGCTCATGAGGCAGGGGGTAGGGGAGCCAGACTCCGAGGGGCAGCTGGGCTAGTACAGCTGCTGCTCTTTGCAGGACTTTGAATGCTTGTGCTGTAGCTGCTTCATTTTTAGTGTTTGGAAGTCAGAAATTACAAATAAAACTGTGTGGTTGAAGTCTGTTTATTTTCTGCTTGTTTAATATAGGAGAGGAACTAGCAGGTGACTAGTAAGAAAGAGTTTTGTCCCTCACCTCAAGTTGATTTACTATTATGAAAGCAAACACAGATTTCCTCTCTTGTAGACTTGGTGCTTGAGACTGCACACAGGGTTTTGTACAGCATTCCTGAGATGCCTGAATAAGCATGTGGACTCTCTTATATAAATAATACTGCACATACAGTAATATATGTGTATATAAGAATGATTTTTTTTTTTTAATTCTATGTGGATTTTGTGAAAGACAAATACAGCATAATACAAACAGAAGTGGAGTACTTTGCTTTTTGGTGAAAGATTTTAAGAGTGAAAAAAACAGAAGATAAAAGGATGTCTGATCAGAATAGGAAAAATATGTTGACAGTGTCTCCCCACAGTGGTGTTTGCCCAAGGATAAATTTGCATCTATCTACCAATACATGATCAAATAACTATTTGTAGATAAGTATAATATTTTCCTTATATTGTTAACAACTAATGAATTGATAAAAGTTCTCACAGCAATTGGACATATGTTTTTTGAGGCACAACAGTCGACTGAAATTAGAAACACAACTCAAAGGGCATCTGTCAGTGATTCACTTACATGAGGAAAAGGTTGTTTCTTAACTGCACTTCAATTAACTCGAAGATTTTCAAATGGTATGATTTTAGCCACATAGTGTCAATCAAAAACGTTGTGTGAGTTGAGTGAGAAATATTAAGTTACACTTAGAGGAAGTTTCTAACATGCAGCTCCATGAATATGCTGCAGTATGTTGCTATTCAGAGTAAAGAAAAAAAAAAGTGAAAATGGGATCTATTTAGCTGTTCATTCTCTCTGAGACTGCATCATTGAACACTGTGCTTGTGCTTTTGCTGTGCTTGTGAAGGCAGTGGTGTCCTGTGCCTGGAAACCTGGGAGTTGGTTCCTTTAGGGTTATGATTATCTGTCAGTCTGTGTTGTATAGAAATGGCATGCAGCAGTCAATGTGAATCCAGAATCTACACACAGAATATACAAGAATTGTTTAGCAACACAGGTTTCAGGTATAGGTATGCTTTTTACAAGAGGAAAAGGAACAAACAAATTATACAGAGGTTATTTTTTTTCCTTCTAGAGAGCTATTAAAAGCTTTAAATCACTCCGTTTCACAATTGAGTATTTTATATACTCACCAAGTATTAGGGAAACCAATAAACATTTTAGAGGGCTTTAAATGGTATTAGAGGTATTATTTTTTTGTGCTTATATAAGGTATAAGTACCTTAGTTCAAAGGTAGGGCTTAGAGAGTGTCATAAACATAATCCTAAATGAACTAAAATAGATTTCTGACTAGTAGATCTTCTTAAGAGTTCAAAATATGTATTTAGATGTTTCACTGGGAGTTTTAGGTATCTTCCATTTTCAGATGTGAAATTCACGTTCTAGGCCCGCTGCTGTGTTCTTTAGAGTATTATGTATCATTTAAAGTCAGGGGATATAACCATATGTGGATGGATAAGGGAAACAGTTGGTGGAAAGCAGAGGAAAACATTTTGATTAAACATTTGAGTGTTTTGTGGGGTTTTGGGTTGACTTTTTTTGTTGTTTTGTAGTTTGTTTTTTAAGGAAGGAAAGCAAATGGCTATTTGAAGCTTCTCAGAAAACTGTTTCAGAACTGAAAATCAGTGCACAAATCACAGATGAAATGCTTTCAAAGATGCCCTAATGGTATGCTGGCTAGATATGTGTGCACAAGACAGGTAGATTTATCTATATACTGTGTAACACACACAAGCGAGCTCGGATGTCTGGAGATGGCTATGTGATGGATCATACAGCCTCGTGATAAATGAGATCATTTTGTGTGTGTAGCTGAATACAAACTGTGTGTGTTTTGTGTCCAAAAACCTGTTGTAAGTTGCCTTTGAGACTTACTGTTAGTTAAACGTGTTTCACACAGGTATGAATAAAAGTAGGAATAGTAACCTTCTGATATATTTAAGAAGAGGTGCCATGAAGGTGGAGTTAGACTTTTTATGGAGATTCCCAGAAACATAACAATAAACAGTTGTCATAAAAAAAATCTGTGTGAGTATAATTAAGCAGATTACTCAGGGAGGTTGTGAAGCCTCTGCCTTGGAGCTTTTCAGTGCCCGATGGGATAAAGCCCTAAACAACGTGATGCAAATTCAGTGTTGATCTGGCAGAGCAGGGGATTGGACTGGAGATGTCCCAAGGTCCCTTTAAGCTCAAGTGGTTCTGTGAGTCTGTGATGCTTGCAGTCAACCCAGTCAAATTCTGCTTTCAAATGTATGCCATTTCCTAATGCAGAAGTTGTTCTTCCAACATAACTATAGTAAAATTTACCTCTAATTTTATAAAACAAAATAGAAATCCTTTATCTTGTAGCTTTAAACATGGCATAGTTAAGTACAGAATCTTTTTAGTTACTTGTAAGACGCACTCTGTTGAGTTGTTGTCTTTGGTATAATGTTCCTTGTTATCATAAAAGTCTGAGCATGAGCCTCTGCATTCGTATTAAAATGTTTACGCTATTATTGAAAAACTTACCTTTTAGTTCACAGTGCCTTTGGATCCTAAACAACTTCACTTTTTGCTTCACTTGATGCTCTTAGAATTGGCTGGCAGGGGGAGCTGTTGGTTGGAGTTCAGTCTGTCTGGTTAATCTTGTTTTTCTTTTCTATTATTATACACTAGAGGACTGACTGTTTAAATGCTTGAGTGAAAAGACCATTTTTTCCAGTTACTGTGTTCAGAAAATAGTAATTTGGCTATAGAAAAGGAGAAACCAGAAAGCATGAACAAGAATCTCAGATGTTCAGCTCCAACCTGTAACAACTTAATCCTTGGGAAGAAGTAACTGGTAGCATGTATTTACCTCTTATTGTCACAGCACTCTTTAGAGGTTTGAGTGCTGTATTTGTAAATAGGATGTAGCCTTGAAGTGATACCTTTGGTAAACTGCATTGTGCAGATCATAAAAGCAGCAGGCTTTATTTGTATTTCAGATTGTACACTGTTCCAGCATTTGGAAAGTGTTTGATTTGGCTGCAGTATCCTTCCTAGCTTCCATCCTGGTTCAGATTGTGCTTTTTCTCTTTTCCATTTCTGTGCTGGATGGTGCAGCTAAAGCAGTCCTTTGCTTTCTGTGCTGGACTAAGAGCAGAAAGACAGAGCTTTTTCATCCATGGGGGCTGGTGTGGGAAGGAGTCAGAAATGTTTTTCAAAGAGTCTTTCAAAGTCAGGAGTAATTGATGCTTTTTGAATTCTCCAGACTGTGGTCTGTAGCTTACCAGCAGACATGTTATGTGGTTTTGTCCCCATCTGCTTGTTCCTGGCAATTTCTAGGAGTTCATATGATCTTTACCACCAAGAAGAGGCTGATGTCTTTTATGAAGACCTGGAAACCAGGAGAAGGCGGCCAATATTCAGAACTCATAATATAAAACTCCTGTTCAGCTTCTGTTCTGGTGCTGTTTCTAGTCTCTCATGATTTAATGGCATCATCTGGAAGAAGCCTGAGTGCAATACCTGAGGAATGCATCTAAACACGTGAGATATTTCTCACTAGGCTTTTGCTGTGGAGTACAGAAGGGGAACAACTGAGTTTCAAGTGTACTTTTGAAAGTAGCTTAGCTTTCTTATTCAAAAACTGCATGTTCCATAGTCAAACCACCAATCCTTGTTTCGGAGTACAGCTACTTCTTAATATACTGTGTCTTCTTTATGGCAAGGATCCAAACTGCAGTTACAGTTAGACACTCGAAGTGCGGGCACTTGAGTTCAGAAGTGATACCTAGGTTAAAAAAAAAACAACAACAAAAAAAGGCATTGTTCTTAGGTTTCTTTTCCAGCCATTAGAAGTAATCTGCCCACTTGTGCATTGGTTTCCCACTCAGATACAGAAATTATGAGGAATTACAAGCTCCAAGGGGAAAATCTACTTGCCAGGATTGCAGGCTGACCCCTGCAGAGGGAGCTGGCGCAGAGGAGTTCCCGCACTCTCCTCCCCACTACCTTGGGCTGCTGGAAAGACTTGGTCTGTGCACAGAAGAGGCTTTTCTGTTCCTATTTCCTCAGTTTGAAATGTGGACTCTGCTTGCGATAATCTTTTGATCCTTCTTTGTCTGGCCCACAAACTTGTAAATCGTGTCATTCATGTCATTCATGTCCTCATGGTTGCCAACTGTATTAATGTTTAAAAATAAAGCAAACCAGTATATTCTCTTATGGCAGACATCCTGGAGCCCGCTGTTTTGGATGTTATAGGCATCATGCTATGCAGGGGCCAACAGAAAATTCCTGAGCATAAAGTGATGGAAACAAACTTATATATAAAATATTCAGTTTAAAAAAAAAGGGGGGGAGTTTTGCAAATTAGGAAACTTTTTTGGGCAGCAGATTTTCAAATAAATGGCCCTGATTCAGCCAAAACTGCAGTGACTCATAATCGTATCAGTATAACATTTCTCCCTCCCACTGGGTTGTTTTGACTTTTCCAACTGACTAATAAGAGTATCTGACAGTTGTCTTTATTTCTGATATACTGGAAATGTACTCAAGGATTTCCAAAAACATTTTTAAAACAAGCATAGTATTATTGAAGAGCTCATGGGATCCAGGTGCTGTTTGCTAAATCATTTCTTTTCCCTTACTGTTTAAATAAAACCCAACAAAGTATTTGAAATTAATTTCAGTCACTTAAAAGGATTTGACAGGCACTCTGCTGGTGAGACTTGGATAATCAGTGGTAGTTTGTTTTCATGAGACTATTTCTTTTCAATATGGCAACAGGTAGATATATGAAAAAAATAATAATGATGACATGTTTATGCATACCTGAATAGACGCGGTGGTTTTAGATATGTAATTCTGGAGTGAACTGATAGCAACCTCTTTTGTTGGTTGCTGTACTCGTCCCATTGTGTACAATTCCACAATTATGTTTTGCTTTGAGAACCTCATATACTTCCCTTGCTTGTAACATGCTTTAAAATGTGCCAGACACAAAGATTCTTGTTTTTCTTTAGCATTATTAAAATGAAAAAGTATTAAAAATTACAACTTGCTTGATGCCAGCTGTAATGCCAGGGAGAACTGTGGATGATTGAGTAAATGCCAATTGTATGAGCGTTCCAGAAGCTGAAGCCCAAACTTTACAAGCAGTAGCAGAAAGAGCAATAGGAAGGCAATGTTGGCAATGTCTGGGAGCTTAGATCAGCAGAAATGCTTGAGAAAAGGGAAAGACAGCTGGACAGCCCACTTGTCTGACTACCCTGAATACCTAAATATATCAGAGGTCTATCACTTCTCAGAGGGGACCACTTGGGGCATGAACTCTCCTGATTTCTGGAATGTGAACAGAAAGCTGTAATAGGCTTCCTGCTGGTCATCCCTTCCAATTCAGCAAATCACAGATGTGGTGCATCTTTTCAGGCCTGTCAGGGAACAGTGTTCAGTTGCAGGCCATTTTTCTGTTCAGCAGCAGTGCTGCTGCTTGGCAGCGCAGTGTAGGGCAAAGTAATGGGTTCTGCGTTCTGCTGTGCTGGTACTTGATGAGGTGGGGCTAGCATGGCTGCATAAAACAGGACTTATTTTTCCTTTTATTTCTTTAAACACATTCTTACTTCATTATGCTGCGTAATTGTGGTGTTTACATTGTGAACTGGTGCATGCAAATTCAGGATATGCAAGTTTTCAGGAGCTAGCAGAATCTTATATATATGTTTATATATTAGATTTATCTTTAAATGCATAAGCATGCACGAAGGTTTCCAAAGAAATTGTGCTCTGTTCCTAGCATGGAGGGATGTAAATAGCTGTTAATGCATCTTTGCATGTTCTGGTTATTTTGCCTGCATAAACATCTAGCATTGGACTCAAATTAACAAGCAAAACTTTCCATAGTGTGCAAGCTGTTCCTGGACAAGTAAATAAGTGCAGAGCAAACTTACTAAATGTGCATTTAATTCGACCACTATATAGTATGTGCACCATTGAGAATTACGGGAGAGAGGAATACCCCTGTGGCAATTTGTTTCAGCAAGTTGAGATCTGAAGGATAACTAGTTAGTTGAATCAGTCATGAGTTCATCAGATCAAAACCATATTTATAGGAACATATAGTCATGTGCAACAGAGGCTGGAAAAAAATACTACTAAATTTACTGCAGTTTTTGTTTTCACAGTAGCTTCTATTTGGATTTTGGACTTCAGGTACCCAGGACAGTCAGAAAACTTTACCCCTAGGGAAGCTTACACAGCTGTAAAATATGCTTTTTCTGAAGCAGTGTCTTTTNGAGGAGTGTGGATGGAGCTCTCCCTGGATCTTTGTTCGTGAAGCCTAGCCATACTGTCTTTTGTCTGTGACACTGTGATACCATGTTTGGGTAAAGGGGATTGAAAATTGAAGGTTACCGAGTGTGATACTCAAAGCAGGAGCATAGTCTAGTCTGCTTCTGCTTCCAAGTTGTTTCCCTGGCATCAGTTGAAAACTCGGGCTGGCCCTTGGCATAAGTGCCCCTCTGCCCACTGTAGATATTTAGTGCTACTTTAGACAAGTTGCTCATCTCAGTGTTTCAGTTCTGTGTTTATATTACAGAGCTAATATGCTACTTTCCCCCTGCTTTGATGTTCACGTCTGTTTTAGCTCCACCCAGCAGAGCTCTGAGTTGGTCTTTTTCCCCCTCCTCTGTTTTAAAGAGAGCCTTGCTTGGTGGTATTCCCATCTCAGGTGGGGCCCCTAACCATTGCCGTAATAAATCACTCTAACAATAAATAACCATACTTTAAAACCACAATCTCTTATATTTCTTGAGGATTTTGCACTGTATCTGTGCACCCTATAGTGAAAACAGATCCTCTCTGTAATAGTTCAACTGTCTCATAATCATTTGATCAAAATTTATGGCAATAGCCATAGACTCAGACCTCTCTGCTGTGAATTCATTCAGTTCAGTAGCATTTCAGTGTATGTTTTGCAGAAGTTTTATGTTCTTTCAAAATAGAAGTTTTAAATTAAATGTGAAAACAGAATATTCTGTTTATTTTTTGTTTTGTTTTCTCCTTTTTTTTTTTTTTTTGTACTGCCCATGCTGTTTCTGTTTCCAGTATGTCAGTCTTTTCCTGTGACTGTGTAAGTACTTCAATGCATTATTGGGAAGCTAGATGCTTTGATATTGTTGACAAAGCCATGAGCAATGGACCAGCATCTGATTGAGTGCAGTGACTGAGGCCTGAGCATGACCGACAAAGCAACACAAGGAGGCAGGTTTATTGCTGCTGGCCGCTTACAGAGCAAGTACCATGTCTGCCTCAGCGAACACTGAAGACACACTCTGGTAGTGTCACAATGACAGCAGCTCCCCAGAGCAGCTCACGTGCTCAAGAATATGTCTGGGAATTTCCAGCAAGCTTTGAATAGGTAGAGCAAGTCAGCGAGTTAAAAATATTTTGGTTTTTGGTTGAACTCAGCATAGATGTGTCAAGTAAAGAAACCTGTCCACTAGCAGGGCTTTTCCCAGAGGACACTGAGAAACTGCATGAATGAAAGTAGGAGCTGAAGAACAGCAGATAGATGAGCTATGTCCTCCAATGGAGAAGGCAGGCATATCCTGCTCCAAAGCTAGTTGTCATTCATGTAACTCCTGGAATTGACCAGGAGTCAGATGGGCCAAGCTGGGGACCATGTGTAGATCTAGAATTCTTTGCTGGTTTAAAAAAGCCTTGTTATCAGAACTCTGAAGGTGTCCTAGAGACTCCCTTTCCTCCTGCCATATAAAGGCTGTTTGGTTCCTCTTGAGCTTGAACCGAGGAGTAGTGTTACACCTGCTCCCTGCAACATTTGTTAGAGTTGCAGCACGATGGAGAGGACAATTCTAGTGAAGCAATTGTGTGCACACCGATTTTTTTTAAATTTGCTTCTCTGGTATTCCTTTGTTTTTTAACTCCAAACAATGACATGTACATGCAATCTGTAGGGTAGATGAATTCTGGTTTCCACTGGCATCAGTGGAACTTCTGCTAATTTAGCGGATACCATATGGTCCATAGCTCTCTCCTTCTTAGATAGCGTAATGTCATTTCACAAGAACAATGGGGATTTCAAATGAATGGAAGACAGCTTAGGGAACTGAAGGAGTGAAGCATTTGAGGAGACTGAGGGGAGTTGTCATCACAGTCTCCAGCTTCCTCATAAAGGGAAGCAGAAGGGCACAGGCTGATCTCCTCTCTCTAGTGACCAGCAATAGGATGTGAGGGAATGGCTTGAAGCTGTGCCAGGGGGAGCTTTAGGTTAGATATTAGGAAAAGTTTCTTCACCCAGAGCGTGGTGGAGGACTGGCACAGGCTGCCCAGGGAAGTGGTCGTGGAACCAAGCCTAGCAGAATTCAAGAAGCATTTAGACAACACCCTCAGGCACATGGTGTAGTTTTGGGGGTTATCCTGTGCAGAGACAGGAGTTGGACTTGATGATCCTTGTGGGTCCCTTCCAACTCAGGAGATTATCTGAATATATTATTGTATAGTTTAATGAGTTGTAATGTAAAACTGAAGAAAAATAATGTTGAGCATGCATTGTATATGAAACTTCTTTGAAAAGCAGCTGTTTTCCTAAATGGTAGCAAAAATATATCAGGATGCTTAAAAACTTGTCATCCTTTGTTGTCAAGATTTGTAGGGCAGCCAAACTACAGTTTTAAATCCAGGACTTTTGGGCTTCATTCCTGAGGCTTCGAGGCTAAAATGATAACACCCTCTGCCTTTCATCCTCAGGCTTTAAAACACATTGAGAATTTTCAACCAGATTTAGCAGAAGTCTGGAATTCATGACAGAAAGTCTGCACCACAGGCAGGGACTGTGTGATGGCTTGGCTTGCTGATTGCTTACTGAAAGCATGAGCATTTGTAAAGCTAGTGTTAATTTTGCTATGTGATTTCAATTTGGGTTCATTTTTTAAATAGAAATTAATTTTCCGATGATCTTTTGAAAGTACATAGGTACACACGTACACACAAGCCAAAGTAGTATGTACTGTTTGACACGATTACAATAGAATCTAACCTTGAAAATTTACAGATATATGTATAATACATATTTTCTAACAAGTGGGAACCTCTGTTCCTATTTGCTCTACGTATTGAGAATATGTATGTTTCAAAAGTGAAAAAAAAGTATTCTGAAGAGTAACATGTATGAAGGTACTATTCTGTCGATTTATTTTATTGAATCTTTGGTGGAGAATCATCCTGGCTGCTGTTGGCTCTGAAGTACACTGCAAACTCAGAAATTCATTCTAGTTAACAGCCTGAGTTAATCTTGCTTGCCTGTTGTTCCCTCTTGCTACTTTCTGCTGCTGAGAGCAGTGTGCAGGTGTTCTTTCATAATAGTCATTACAGACAAAATAATGTGCTTCATTTCTTCTGACCTAAGTGTAAGTCAGTTTGAGCAGCAAATCACTATTGTATACCTAGTTCCTAAATCAATTTAAGCACTCCTCGTTCTCATCCATAGTAGTTTTTTTCTTCAAGAGCATTGCTTAGGTATTTTTTTCTGATGTAGTGCAGTACCTCAGTCTACAAGGAGTTACTTTGAATGTCACTATGCAACAGAGGTTTTGAAGTCTTTTTGTCAGATTTTAAGAATTTACTTTTTTATTAAAAAAGATACATTTTTCCACACGATAGGCTTTCCTCATAACATTGTGTTGTGTATATATATCCCAATACATCTAAACAGACACTTCCAGTCACTGATTTCCATAGTTGCCGCTAAAACATTTCCAAATTTGGTACTGATATTACTAAGTAGTATCACCCTTATACAAATATTTTGTTGCTGTCAACTGAAATACTCCTTTTGCTGCACAGTTTCCTTGTGGAAGCTTCTATATTTTCTCCTCTTAGTTGTATGTCGTTTTCTAGACCAGTGCTGATAATCTGGACAGTATTGAAAGACTTAATGACAATATATAGTAAGATATAATATTACTTTATGTTAATGCACTTTAAACTAGATTATAGATGTAAATTTGTAATGGTGAACCACAGGAGAGCTAGACTGATACAAAACAATAGACACTATGAGCAAACACTTATGCTTTGTTTTTAGTTCTTAAACGTTTCTCTAAAACTCAAATTATCCCTTGAGTAGTAGAAGACAATGTGTTAATTGAAACCTAGGCTACCTTTTTCTTTCTCAAGGCCCAATTTAGACTAGATTTCAAAAACTAAATAAACAGCAGTCTCCCTGCCCATTAAAAAGGATTGTGTCAGGTTTCTGTGTAATTACGTCTTTTAAATGATCTCCACTTAACCATTCACAAGGGGCCATGTAAGCTTTAAGGACTTAGACTACTGTCGCCTTTTGGCCCGGAGTGATGGGAATATGCTTGGATGTTGAAGGGTGGAAGAATTTTCTCACTGAAATACAGCTGCACGTAGATCACCAGTGTGCACTGCATACCTGTGGTACTATGTGCAGTATGTACATTTTAGAATGGTGATGGAAAGGTTTTGTCTATGCTGTCAGTTAACATGAAGCCTGTAACAGATGCACTGACTAGTTAAATACAGATTTTCAGTGGAATAAGCTATGTCTCTACAATTTGTATTACAAACTTTACTTTAGTAAAGGCATTGCAAATGTTCATTTATATAAGATGTCCATGACCCCTGTGCATTACAGAGCTTTGCACTGCTCTGTTCCCTGAACCCCAGGGATGAGCAAGGCTCTCCTTTTGCTTTGCTGTGTATGTGTGGTCACAGTGGTGTGCAGGTGTGTGTCCCTCTATCACTATACTGAATCGCTAGAAATCAGTAGCATTTTATGTGCTAAACCCAAAGAATATTCACAGACTCAGAATCTCCATAGAAAATTACAAGACTTCTACATAATTTTACTCTTGCAGTGGTTTCAGTATATCAGATGATGTGTCTGGCTCAAGAATTTGTTGAGCTGAAAATAGTTGGAAACTGGGAAAATAGTATGTTTGCTCTGTTGTTACTCTTCCCTAGGTACAGAACTAAAAGAACCTGTATTCTGACCCAGGACATCCATTCCTATGTCACCATAACTTAATAGTGCAAGGCAAATAACAGTAAAATAATATTTGGAGTTTCAATGTTAGCACTACTGCTACCTTAAAAAGCTCCAAACAACCCAATAAAATAATTATTTATGCTTGTGAAAGTGGAGCATCCTGCATTTCTTTGTTTAGGAATCAAACAAGAAAATGTTTCAATGTAACCATAGTTTTGAAAAATATACACCTAGAGGGAAGAAGATTTGAGAGAGTGTTCAAATATTCATAAAAGGGTCTGGAAAGAGCAATCTTTGAAGATAGTGCTGCAATGCTTAGGCTGCCCTATTGGTATTGCTGCCTCTGCTTCACCGTAGGGGAATATTTGGTTTGGTCAGGCATGGTCACTGAAGAGAGTATTTTTGACTTTTGGGATCAGTACTTAAGATCCAAACTCAAGCTTTGCCGATGTGGAATTTCTTTGAATGTTTGGTACTTGACTAGTTTTAAAACAGCAGAACTGGGGTTGTTGGGTTTCTTTTTTTTTTTTTTTTCTCCCCTTAAATGTTCATTGAAAAAATTGCTGCTGAAGTGAGTCTTTACATGCTGTATTTCAGCCCCAAGCAGATTTTTATGGCTGTGTAATAAACCCCTGGAAACGGGGTTTAATAATGGAAAATGCAACTTAACCTTAAGTAGAACAGCACCTTACAATAACACATCTTTGGAACCTACAAAATCCCTTTCTCCCAAGAGTGGTGTTATAATGAAAAGGAGTGTAACAACACTTTAATTTATCATAAATACACAACCAACATATTTATGATGATTTGATTGTGTTGAAAAATTTCACCTTACAGATTTTAATAAAGCAACCTACTGGTAAACATATTGCAGTTGGCTTTCTTTTCCTTTCACTAGGGGTCTCTGCAGAGTGAAGCAGAAATGACTGAGTTTTAGAAGCTGGTTAATAAAAAATAGATTTCCTTTCCTCTTGACTTGTTTATGAAGCTGAAAAATGGCTAGGCATGTCAATGGTATGTGGCAGAGCTAATTTCTACAGTTCTTCAACGAGCAGTGAGTAAAACATGTTTAAGCTGAATAATCCATTTTCCTTCGTGAACATGAGATTCAATAAATAATCTCAGATATTTTAATCAAAACCAGGAAAATTGTCATCTCCTGCAAGACAGAAGAAACAGATAAATAAGGACTGTGCTACCTTTTGGGCAAATTGGTCACCAGGAGTGCCCCATACCAGGGATAGAGAGGTCTTGCTTTCTTAGTTTGTAGTGGTATGGTGAGAGCTGTGTTTCTTGCCCAATACTCTGCCTTAATTGAAGTGACATCAAGGACTGCCACAAATGAAAGTAGAATTCATGTAGACAGATTGCTTGCCCAATAACCTAACTAACATTTGTGATACCTTTCTAATGAAATAAAGAGTACTGAATAAAAACCATTGTCTCTGAATTCAGTTCACCAATTTCTCATCGAGTGGACTGGAGCATTAGAAATTACCTGAGCCTACACTGAGAATGTTTCCAGGACTTGTCTAATTAATTTGCTCCTATAAATCATGTACAATCATTTTTCATAATATCAGCATTTTTGACACCCTGGATTCAAATAATTTTTGACCTGAAGGCGAAGTTGTAACTGCAGTAGTCAAACTGTTCTGTGCCTTGAAGGTGCCCTGCAGCTATGTGCTGAGTTGTAACCCTGCACTGCCAGGGATTAGGTTATTCTGCAACATCTGCATCCCTGTGGCAGGGAGATGTCATGTAAACCCAAACACTTTTCTGTCTATCATTTAATTTCATCCCATTGCCTGTAGCCTTCTTGGTTTTTTTTCCTCAAGTCCTTCCACTTACGCCCTAAGCAATTTATACCTTCTTTTCTCTCTTTTAGCTCTCTTTTTCTCATTTTCTCTCATCCTTTTCAGAGTGGATATCTCTCAAAATACTTTGTTTGCTTTAATTACATGAAGTTCCAGGCTTGCAGTTCCAGCCACGTACCACTATGACTTTCTCCTTCTACTTTCTGCTGCTTATTCAAGGCATCAACTCTGTAGTAGTGAAGGTGTATTCTCATTTTGTTTGCTCAGACCTTTCTTTACCAACTTGTTACACTTTCAGATGGACATTTTTATTCTTTCCCATCACATTTCTCATATTCAGGAGATCCTGTATTCACCTGCAAAACAAAGTGGTGACTACAAAAACTTCCCAGTGGTTTGGCGGATGGTGCCTATTATAGTTGGTGACTGGCATTGTCTATAATTTCTTTCTTGCCAATATACATTAGACTTTCTTGCTTTATAATTAAGTTTCAGCGCTCAGAGATGGATATTTTTTATTGTTCTTTTTTCTGTTCAAGTCTTAATGGGAGTATTAGTCAGTGCTTAGGGTCCATGATTATCAGTGGTAATGCCAAAAAGTATTAAACTTTGGTATGAACTTCCCAGTCATAAGTATAACTATTTCACACTTTGATATGTGTATTCCTGAAGATGGTTTGAAAGCTTATACATTCCTATCTATTTTTAAAATAACTACTGAAAACCAAGATAATGTTATTTGACCTCATTATTTCTTTGGTGCTGTGTCATGAAATAAATTAAAAACTATTGCACTGTATTTCATACCTTGATTAATCTATATTGAATAGGTGAACTCTGCCCTTACTTTATAGGTCTCCTTTGAGAGGAAATATTAGAATGAATGCCTTTATTTTTTTCCTTTATTTGTCTCCCGCCCTTCCCTGAACAAGTAAGTGCTTTTTAATCCAGCCCTGGCATTGACAAGTCCACTGTCATGTATAAAAATTGACACTTTTTCATACGTAACACATTTGTATTTTTCTCTTACTACTCAGCTTGTACTAGATCAGATCAAAACTCTGGGTAGCAAGTTTGTGGAAATATTTTCTGTATTTTGTGAAAAGCTCTTGGAAGCAATCAAAATACTGTACAAGGCTGGAACTTCACCTAGTTGTTAATTGGCAGGTTAAACTTTTATGGCTTTCTGGTACCCTGGCGATACATGACTATTAAAAGTTGCAGGTGGCTCAGAGGAAAGGGGGAGGTAAGCTCCTGTGCTAGTAAGATATCATAAAACTATATATTTCATGTGCCTGTTGTGAAAGTGGAGACTTTAATACTTTTTCACGATATAAGCTGATTAAAGAATCTTTATGGATCTCATTAACTCAGTTTTTTTCTCTGTGAACATTTTAAAATGTAATGCTTATGGATAAGAACAGCAAAAATAATTAGCCTCCTTGGTGCCTCCTTTGGTTTAACAAAGCAGTGTGGTGTCAAATGTGCTTATTCATTCTGAGCTTGTTTGTCCTTTTGCACAAAATTCTGTTGAAGATTTGGCCGTTTTCCTTAATTCTGGCATGATCAATCATAGAACGTGAAAGGACAGGGTTATTGCATGCTCCAGTTACAATAAAATACTACACTATGTTTCACAGAGTCACAAAATCATGGAACTGTTGAGTTTGGAAAGGAGCTCTGGAGATCATACTCTCTAACCCCCCTGCTGAAATCAGGGTGAGCTACTGCAGGTTGTTCTGGGCCAACTCCAATCAGGTTTTGAATATGTTAAGAGACCTCTGTGGGCACTGTGTTCCAGTGTTTAACCAGCCTCACAGTGAGAAAAGTATTTTCTTATGTTTAAATTGAACTTCCTGTACTCCAGTTTGTTCCCATTGCCTCTTGTCCTTTGACTGGATACTACTGAGAAGATTCTATATCCATCTTCTTTACACCACCATTCCCAGTCAGGCATTTGTACACATTGGTAAGATTCCCCTAAGCCATCTCGTCTCCAGGCTGAACAGTCCCAGCTCCCTAATATGAGAGGCTCCAGTCCCTTCATTGTCTTTTGTAGATCTTTGCTGGACTTACTCCAGTCTGTCCATGTCTCTCCTGTACTGAGGAGCTTTATCCCAGAACTGGATGCAGCCTTCCAGACATGTCTCAACCGTGGGGAGCAGAGGGTAAGGATCACCTTCCTCAACTTTGTCCAGCTTCCTCAGCATTCTTGGAAGCATCTCAGCCAGTCTTATAGTTATGTTTAAACCTTCCCTTATGTGATCCTCCTGTATGGATGGTCAGTTTACAGTGCTGCAGACTTTTCCCACTGGTATCAGTGGCCTGGGATTCTTGCAAACAAATCTTACAAATGAAGACAGAGGTGATGTCTTCATGATGACTTCCTGATGACATTGAAATAAACACTGAAAATCCTAACATGAAATCCTGATTGTTGTTTGTGTATGTCACTCTGCCTGTTATAATTTCTATGACTTAATTCACTTTTCTAGTTACTTTAGAGACAGTGTCACTGGCAGTTTCTTACTGGGAAGACTTTTCACATCACTGGGCAGCTATGAAATTCCTTCTTGTCTGTGCTGAAATTATAATGATGAATATTGTAAACAACCAGGCTGGAATATGAATGTGAAGCATAGCAGTTCAAGAATGGAATAAAAATATTTTGATAGAAATACCCAGATATTTTGATTACTGGAAAGATTTTGATTTTTCTCTCCTTTTCAAAGATTTTATTATTACAAGTACAGCAAGAATTTATATGTCTCCAAATACCCTCTGAAAACAAAAAAAATGGATTATTTACATTTATCAAATAGCTTTATAAAACATAGCTTTATCTCATACAATTCAAACACAAGGTTACTACCTCGCATTTATCATTTTAATATTGCTTAGTAATTTAAAATTCAGTGGCTGCAAACCAAAAAGCAAAAGATTGCTTGAAATATATCTGTGAGCTGTCACTGTATTGGAAGAAAAGACAAGTTCTCATACATTAGCACAAAGAATTCATACAAAACATGTCTGTGTATTATTTCTTGCTCTGTGATCTTCACAGAACTTCAGAAAAGCAAGTGCAAGGAACTCCATTAAAACCAATACAGAATAATATGCTTGTGAATGACTGTAAAGATACAAAACCCCATAGAATTATCATCTTGAAACAAAAGACAAATTGCAAGGCTGACACCCCAAAGGTGTGTGTTTCTTCATGCAAATAGAAATTTGAGCATATTGTTTTTCCATCAGTAAAAATTCTTGTACTTTTCAAAGCATGGAAATAAGAACAACTCCCAATATTACATGAATAAGTTCCAGAAATTTCAAACTGTGCCACCCACAAGCACTGCCTTTCAGACACAGAAAGAATAAAATGGCTATTCAAAACCTGCATGTTCCTCAGCTATATTTAATACTAGAAAAGAGTACCACTTTTACGTTTATTCTATTGGGCCTCATACTAGAAAACACTTCCATGAATAGAACTCAATGGCACTGTTTATATGCATAAAGGTGTTCACGGGTGAGAGTGTTTCCAAGAATTGGATTTGGTATTTCTGTATTTGAAAAGTTGCAAGGGTTTTAAATTGCTGTTATAAAAGCCATGCAAATGTACCTAAAGCCTGCTTACTTTAATTAAATAATTACCAATTGTTGTAGACAAACTTTAAAATGAGCATTAAATTAGTGTTTTATTTAAACAATTTAAGTAATTAACAAACAGGTATGAAGGGGGATGTTTTGTCTTTGTTATTTAGATGAATTTCACAAGATTTAATTGAAAAGACTTGGAGCTTTTTCTCCTTTGTAACTAGTTATTTCTTATAAAATCCAAGATCTACTAGAAGAAACATGTACTCCAAGTATGCTCACTTTCCCTTAATATATGTTGAAATTACAAGGCCTGTAAAAAAAATGCTGAAAATTTCAGATATGGCTGGTGTTGAAATGGAAGTTAAAGATCTAGGATCTTTATAAATGCTGTTATTTGAGCAGTAAAATTTGCTCCATGTATGATAAATGGCTGCATAGAATATGAAGAATGAACACATTCAGGTCTTGTTCTGTCAGTATTAGCTATCAGCTTGTTTTCTTTCAGGCTCATTGCAGCAGCAGCATTATAATATTAATAATATGTAAAATCAGTCCTTTATTAGAAAAAGCTCTCAAGCAACTGCAGTGACATCTCCACATTACCAGCAATGAACACCAAGCAAATCTGTAATGAAGAAGTTCATGTGCTAGCACACATCAATGATCCTGGCTTGTTTCACTGATTTGTTTTGCTGTTTAAATTTTCGACATCAAATCCTTAATGCTCTTGTTTCCTCACACTGATGCTGAAATGACTGTTGTTGTTTTACATTGAAATGTTGTGAATTTAAATGGGCTGTGAACTCTCTTCTTAGCTCCTTTGTCAGGTCATTCTGTCCTGTTCATAATAATGCCATTTCTAGGTGGTGGACTACAGTACTGGGTGGGCTGGGGTAAAAGAATGACCACTATCAAGGTTTTCTGTCTCCTCTGTTTTGTCCTGGAGTATGTGAGAGTTGTGTGCACATGTTGTGTGTCTCACGTGTACATCTGCAGATTCATGCAAGGAATATGAAAAGTTTTTGCTGAGACCTTATTCCATCCATGCTACCCACTGTTGCATCCTCTGCTTAAGTGTGAAGTCCCTGCTGCTTAGCTGTTGAAAATAGAAGGTCATGATTCTCCTTCTCTTTGAGAAAAGCTGGAATAAGTAGACATGTAAGACACAGCAGACATTCAACTCATGGCACTGGGGTAGGCTCAGTCTGAATAAAGTGAATGTGCATTCGTCATGTGTAATATCTTTAAGATTGGTCAGTTTTGTTTTCAGACTGGGTAGAAAGCAGAATATGCCTGGCCACTGATAACTGTCCTCTGAGTCAGAAGAATGAGTTTTAAAATGTAGCATTAAGATGTGCAGAGCACAGTTCATCTCATGTCACTTGTTCTATGATACGCTTTCATCCCCTTAAATTTATGACAGTACATGGTTCTTTGTTATCAGCACAGGAGATACTCAGATACAAACTCTAGAGATCAGTGTTTTAATTCTTTGCAATTCAGTAGTAAACACTGGTAATTCTGTGAAGAAAGTGAAGAAATTCCATACATTCACTGCAGCAGTGCTAGGTCCTTACGGAGATTTTTCAAGCAGGTTGAATTGCAGTCTTGCTGAGGACAGGGTCTCTGCATCATAGGTGTGTTTGTTACAGAGGACTTTGAACAGAAGAACACTTTGCAGGGACATATCTGTGATGGAGATCCCAGTACTGAGTCTTTAGAGTCTCCAGATTTTCACAATAAACTTATCTCACATTCCTTTTTTTATCTTCAGAAAGACACCCTTCAGTTGCTGCTTGTGTTTTGGTACCTCTAGGCAGTTATGTATTATATTAAAATTAAAACTAATATTGGGTAAAGCTATTGACATTCTGATAGTCTTGAAAGAGGAAAGCTCTTATGAAATTTAATATCCTCACCCCAGAACAGGAAAAATACTTACAGATTTCAGTAGATGGATGGATGTATACACTATTTTATTTTTCTACATCAGGCTCAACAGTCCTATCATTAATCATTTCAGAATCTCTGCATTGCTATTTTTAGGAGTGTAAAGAATTTCAGTATTATTGTGTGATCTGTGCTAGAAAGAGGTCAAATAAGTGGTTTGCAGTGGAGATTTGCTGCTAGGAATACATTGGTATAAAGTCAAAAGTAACTTTATAGTGCAGGACTACTGGGTGGGTGTACAGTAATTTACTAAATTACAACAGATTTAAGCTGCTGGACCATTTTTATTAATACTCCTATTTGTTTTTACAATCCAGTTACCTCAGAACACAGCAGTTTATTGAAAACAGGCATCTTGGATTTCATTTCTAAAAATACTTTGATTTTTTTTTCAGAATATTTAAAACCCAGATGCTCTGTGTGCTAAAAAAACCCCATAGACATTTTATGGCTTTCTCACTTTTTGTCACCTATTGTAAGACCGTGTGTATTGTGGCAGATGGTTGAATGGAGGCAGCTCTGCTTAGAGGCTGAGGGACCAAGTGCTTCTCTGTCTGTGGGAAATGGTCTTTGCAGGCCCACATACAAGATGTGAGGAGCTCAAGTGATATCCCTCATTTGCATGCAGATGTGTATATTTCTTAAGAAATGAACATCAGCCAGAGATAAATTTAGACCTATTGCATTTTAATGAACTTACTGAAGTGTCATGTATGTCAGAGACATTAGATATAATATAGTGAGACCAAGCATATGCTGATGGTGTCTTAAGGCTGAGGCAGGTTTGTTAAAAATGTCGCTGGAGCTTAGGTTTGAGGATAAAGGCATTTTTGCAGTGCAGAGTTTTACCGCAAAAAAACTCTTTAGTGCAGAAAACCTGTTTTTAACCAAAGCACTGCAAGTTTGCTACATCTCCAGGTACTTTTGGTGCAGTTTAGTAGTTAGCATATACAAAAACATCTCACAGAGATATGAAATATGCAGCCTAGATTTCTGGCTTGCTGAGAGGTATCTGCTGCCCTGCTTTCTGTCTCTTCCTTTAACTTTTCTTCTTCAGTACCAGTCCTGCTGCTTCTGCTACTTCTTCTGTTGCCATAAGAGGCAGTAGAGTCTCCTAAACTTCAGTGGAGCTGTGTTCAGACATATGCCTATGCGAGTTGAAAACACATCAAGATTAAGAAAAATAAAGAAAAATCTGTGCATATTGTTATTATGTTTATCAGTTTTACTATATGGATAGTAGTTAAGCATGCAGATGCTTAAATAAATGAATAAATCAAAGGCATTTTCTCCATGGATACAGTCTTTGGAGAATCTGTGTCTTTTTGCTGATGTAATGAAGAACAGAACAATACTGGAAAAGTGGCAGATACATCTGCACATGGATGTAGACAGAACTTTAACATATCTTGTATGTTGGAAGAGCATTTTCTTGACCAGTCTATTTTCATAGTGACTATGTAAAATACAAATAAACTAAAATGCAGCGATACACACTTGGGCTGTGATGCTGTTAGATGTTGTAAGTGATGTATGCTTTGAGATTGTGCAAAAATTCAGGGGTTGATTTAGGAATTGTTTTTATGGAAGATGATGTTTTGGGTTTGGTTTTGTGTTTTTGTGGTTTATTTGGTTGGTTTTTTGAATCCCCACTAAAGCAATGTTTGGTCACAGCATTATAGTTGCAGTACTTCTAGATATCTAGATACTTTTAGCTGTGCTGTAAAATCAAAACAAGGTGATAAATATTTGGGACAATTAAATGATGTTAGGAGTTGAAATCCTGACATGATAAAGTCAGTAGCAGAACTTCCCTTAACTGTAATGGGGCCAGGGGTCTGAATCATCATCTCCAGACTCTGATCAAGAGTCATGACATTTAACCCTGTTTTCATAGTATGTAGAGCTACCAAGAAGGTGATTCCTTGTCATTAATTGTTAGGAGCACTGTTCAAATGCTCATAGATTGGAAAAGTAAAGTGTTTCAAGGATTGCACTGAAGTCATTATATATGTCCTCATGTTTTGAAATCTTTTGCTGAAATGTCTCACAGGAGAAAAGGCAGAAACCTGCTCATTGTTTCCCAGATTGTTAGCAGCCTATAACTGCTATGATATATATGCGTTGACATACAGAAACAGTATTTTAAACTTAAACATATGTGGTGGTTTGGTTGGTTTTTGGTTTTGGTTGGTGTGGGTTTTTTTCCTGCTGGAATCTCATGTATTACTGCTTTCAAGCTCAGATATTTTAAGTGGAAAACTAAAAGAGCGTTACCAAACCATACCAAAATCAAATCATATGCTTCTAAAATGTCTAAGATACTGGGAATTTTAGTTCTAAAAACAATTTTAAAAGTCCTACTGTTCACTTTGTTTATCACCCTTGTCTTTATTTCAAGTATATACTTTATGAATCTACAAGTTATTGCCTTTATTGAAAAGTTTGTGTGTTAGTCAAGATGACTTGTAAACTCAACTCAATCTTCCCTAGCAAGGGAAACAGGAAATACCAGAGAACACTAGACTCAGTAAACCTATAAAATTTGAGAATGCAGCCCATTATTTCTAGAGACTTTTCACATAACACTTTGGGAAGCAATGACTAATTAGTTTTTGGCTTTAACAATAACAGTTTTAGGGTATTTTGTTTTGTTTTTATAGCTTTCATATTAGGTAGAGGAGGGAGAGTGACTCTGAATGATGAAATATTGGCAGTGTATACACTTGCCTCTCAGTAGGAGCTCAGCTCTTTGATCCCTAGTACAATTACATTCATTGCCCAAGTTTTATTGCCATGCCAGAGAATTAACAAGCAGCCACTACACTCACGACAGCATCCTAATAGTTTTTTGCTCAATAGGTAATTGAATATTTAAAATTAATGTCTTAGATTCTCAAGATTCTTGGTAATAATTAAATGTTCACAGCATTTTTTCTTGGCTACTTCACAGCAGTAAATAGAGTATTTACATTCATCTGATCTATCAAACACTCCATCTATGCTTCTGGGCATTAACTGTAGCTAGAGCGACATTTTAGTTATTGCTCCTTTTTCCTACCTGAATAGGTTGTTGAATATTATTCTCTGAATTCATAAAATGGCAAAGCTTGACTGGCAGAAAGCTCCACAGCTTCCTGATGAATATTTAAATTTGTACTCACTTTGGGTTCTTACCATAAGACAGGACTTCTTACCAAGTACTAATGAAATTTTAAAGTTACAAATATGGTGGAGGCATATGTAAAAGAACATTGCTTATTTTCTTTTTTGTTGTCCATTGCTGCTATTTGCTTATTCCTTAAAGATCTTTCAAGATTCTAGCTGGTACTTCAGCTAATTATGCATAAGCTATATTGTATAGGTAGCATTCTGAAAGGGAGCTGCAGAAGATGCTATTATCCAGTGATTAGAACAGGAGATAGGAAATCACAATGACCTGATTTCATTTGCATTTTCTCCTCTTTTGCTAAGTGACCTGGAAAAAGTGACTCTTCCCATAAGTGCTTTAAGTCTTTCTCTTTACCTTTCTATCTTTTTAGATTTAAGGTCTGGCCTGTTACTCCATCAACATGGAGTATTTTTTTTAAACACAGCTTGACATCCCAAAATACATAAAAAAATTTTAACAATTTTAATTTATTTTACCAGCTCTTAACAGGATAGTGTAAAAATATGGGCATGAGCTAAAATATAAATAATTACCTCTGAAGGGTTCCTGTCTGCCAAGTAAATGCAACATTATGTAACAACATCCTGAATAAAGTGCTAGAATTTATGCCACAAGTTATAACTTGTGCCATAAGTAGAAATGCAAACAAATACCTTTGTGACAGTAAGTTTTCATATTATCCTAAACCCACAACTCCTTCCTGTGTTGAGGTGCAGCAGGCCTCACTGGAATAACCTTCTCTGCAGATGGTTTTACTTTTCAGGGTTAACTGGTAGTCTGATATGTTGCTCTTCTCTCTGTTCTCCAAATCATCTCAGCACAGTTATCATAGCTCTTAGGAGAAAGAATAGAAACTAACATATATTGAGGTCTGTATTTAAGTGATACCTTTTCTGTGAAAAAACTAAACCAATATAAACCAAGATTAATACTCTGTGTTTTATTCGATCAAGATTTGTTTTATCAGTTGACAATAACAAATTCAAGGAAGGCATATTAGCATCCAGATAAATTCCTTTTCTCCAATATTGAAGAAAGAGATTACATATGGGCAAGTGTCTTTGTGTTTTAATTTTTTTGCTTTTTTATGACAATGGAAGTATAAAAGAAAATGAAAAAAAGGCCTAAGAGCATTACCTCTACCTACCGTAACAGTGAGATGCACCAGCACCTCTAGCCATATGGGTGACCTTAATTTTGGCAGGTGAGAAGGATAACTCCATGCTATTGGATGTAATAGACGTCTCAAAAGGCACAAGATGTGGGCTTGAGCTAATTAGTTTAGTGGCTAATTAACCATTTAAACCTGTGTAGGTTTCAAAGTTGTTTCTGATGAGTTCTTAAATCTGTGGTTACAGCANTGTTCGCGAAGCCTAGCTATACATACATACAGCAGAGCCTACCAGGTATGGTTGTCCTAAATCAGTGAAGCCTCACCTCTGTTCGCTTGCAGAACTGCAATGCACAAGTAAGCAATGGGCTCAAGCTACCATGATTTCCTTCTCATGTTGGCTTTGATTTTAAGGTCTTGATTTCTTTATGGCTACAAACAGATTTAAGCAGTATTTCAGTCAAGATGTTGTCCATGTAGTATGGCTGAGTTGTGTAAAATCCCCTGACAGTAGCACTGTGACAGGCCATATCAAAACTAATGTGTTCAGACTCGATGATTGATCTCTGTGTTATATTTATTCCATTCCTGTATTTTACCTGTTTAAAAATAAGCATTTGGAGTGCAGCCCAAGTAAGTTTTGTCCCGATGACTAATGTGGGTAAGAATGTTACAAATTCTAAGTGGTTTTGAAATATTTTGTGAAGTTTGATAATGACCTACCACAGAAACATAGAAATAACATTTTTTTTAGTGCTGAAACATTTTCTGATTTAGGATAGAGTCAAAAAGAGATTCTCTGTGTAACAACAGAGGTAACTAAAGCAGTCATAAAATTTATTAAAAAGCATTACTACTTTAAGGAACTCCTCTATCTGGGTTTATATTTATAATTTGCCTATGGAATTATAGGAGCAAGAGCAACAGGGTACTTGAAAAGTAAATAAGTTTTTTAACTTCTTTGTTTGCAAAGGTGAGGTATCCCCACTCCTGAGAGAAGCTCTGTCTTGTCATTCAAAACCTAAGTGCTTGAGCTTGGTCTGTGGATGTTGTCTAAAAAAAACCTTCCTATTTGCTGTATATACTTGTTGAAATGCAGTTGTTATTATGAAACCTAGTATATATCTAGAGAAGTTATCTTGGGAAACTACCAGGGTTGGTTTGCAGTATTTATTTTTCTGGAAAGTGAGAGGTAAAGCTGATGTGATGGAACTGACTGGCCCCCTCATCCTGAAACCTTAGACCCGTTTGTGCTAATTCACTGCTGTATGTGCCTAAACACATTAATAAGGCTAAAATAGGGGCACCTACTGACGCATGCTGGGCTGGGGATAATGGACTAGCAGAAGGGTTTACTGAGGATCTGTTCCACTGGGAACAGAGCCTTTGTATCCTAATTAAAGCCCTGTAAACCTCCATTTAGTACTGGAAATCCAGTATTGGGTTTACTGAGCTGATTTTAATTAAAGCTGATGTTAACCTCAACTTCATGTGGGTTTCTGACCAAAATAATCTTTTGTAAGTAACGCATGTGTGCATAGGTATATATGTGTATGCACATGTGTCTGTTGGAGTGTACTTGTGCATGTGGTTGTATTCTATTTCATAAATCTTCTGTAATTAAGAACAGATCATCCCTGTGTTTAAACTAGTAATTGTCTGACTTTGAAGGGAATACTGACAAGTTATTTTTACTTCTATGTTATCACCTGTCATGTTAAATCTAGTACCAGGTGAGGGCTCTGTGACCCTTATACTAGGGGAGATGGGAGGGACGTTTTTGCTTCCCTGGTCTATAAATAACATCTTTATGAAAGCATTGCAGAACCAGATGTCATATTGTAGAGGAATAAAACACCACTCCTGTGTATAAATAGGACTGTAATATCCCAACAAAGAAAATTAGGATTTTTAGTTTGTTTTATTTTTTAAACTTGATTTTAGAAACCTGGTGTATAAGTACAGGTTGGTTGGTTTGTTTTAAGAGTGCACTATAAAATCTGAGGGATTTTTTGGTCAGGTAGAAAGGGCTATTCTTATTTAGAAAACATCTATTTCTGTATTTAAAGTGTGTGTGTGACATATCCATGTGAAACTGGGAATAAAGGGAAGAATGCTAAAAGAGAAGAGTTTGGTTGTCCATATACCCTTAATTTTCCTTCTTTCGTCTTGTGCACAGCCATTTCATTTTCATTATTGTGACACCCCTCCCCCCAAAATCTGGCTTATTTGTTATTGATAGATGGTCTAGCTTTATAAGTTGCTCTGTAAAAGGTGTATTCTTTACTGAAAAGAGAAACCTCTAACTTTATTTACCACCTGCCCTCCAACCCTGCACTAGATACAAAATTTTGTGTGTACTGTAGAATTTTTGGTGGGGGTTATTGAATATTTTTATCTGTGTTTCAGATTTTTTTTTTCCTCATAATATCCTTAAAAGATGAGATGATGTTACATTCGTTTTATAACTAGACAACTCAAACTCAAGGTGCTGATGTGCTGAGTTACTTTAGTTGGTTTGGGTTGAGCTAGGTAGTCTATCAGAAGCTGCATAATAAGATGCTCTGCATTGTGCTTCCCAAATTAGCCTGAGTGAAGCACTGTGGGTGTGCTATATTAAGACAGGATATCTCTGACTTGCAGAGCATTCTGCTGTTTAGCTATGTCCTCAGAGATTATCTAAAATAGCAATATTGCTACCTCGCTTTAAAAATTCTGTTTCTCTAAGTACTTAGTAATATTATTACTAGTAATATTATTGCTGTATATTGGGTAAGATCCATTCAATTTCAACTGTAGATATAACTCAGCAGAAAATCATCACTGAACCCCAGACCAATCACATACCAGATAATTCAGTTAGAAAACAGCAAAACCACACATGCCACTTAGGATATATTTGGCTTAAACACTGAATCCTAGAAAGGTCCCATGCAGCTTAAGCTGCTTACTGTGCTGTTTTAACTCTTGAGCTCCTGCAGCAGCACCCTGGGCACTCTGACTCTGCTGTCCTGGAGAGAGGCAGGAGTCCCAGTATGGGTTCCTGGGGAGCAGGGAGCTCTGTGATGGGCTGCTTCCAGCTACCCAGTAAGAAACACTGAGGACAGTGTGTGCAACCACCTTACCACCTTACTTTTCAAGATTCAAGAACCTGCTCCTATCTACTGGGCATATGTGGCTCTGAGGTACATGTCCAGACTCTGTCCTTCACACAATTCAGGAGAAACTGTTGTTTCAAAGCATGGATGGCCATGGGAAAAGGATGGTATTTTACATATTGAAGTGTTAGCTTTCCTGGAGAAACATGAGCTCTCTTCCTACAAAGAACCTAGATATAAACCCAGTGCAAACCACAACAATTAACAGCTCGAAGGCCATGCTGCTACTTACTCCCTTCTTGCTGTGTGTTAATGGTTGTGCAAACAGCTAACTTAAGTCACTTTTAATTTCTTCTAAGGGTAAGGATTCTCTGTGTATTGGGGTGGAGGTGAAGTTCTGGTGGTGCCATGACCTGAGAGACAGCTGGCAACAGGGAGGAAAGCTAGGATGCCGATTATCACCTCTTAGCTGGAGACTACTGCACATTACACTGGATTTTCACTTCACTTGGTATCATGCCACTGTCAAGGGAACAGACAGCTAATTTGGTTTCCTCTGCCCTCTAGAGAGGAAACTTCTCATAGCCTGCTCTAGTCAGCCAAAAAGCTACATGTAAACAGTATGGAAGAGGCTCACTAAGCCCTGGGCATAGACTTGGGCCAAATGAGCAGTGTGAATGTGCCTTTAGTCTTTCACGCTAAGGAAAATGTCTTGCATGAAAGCTGTGGAGTGCTGACCCATAGCTCTCATCCTTCCTGGGGGCTTCAGAAGTCGCTGGTCAATCACTTCAGCTGCCCAGGAGCATGCAGGAACCATATGCCAGGGCAAGGAGAGGATTCTGGTCTCAGGAAATGTTCACCATCTGTAAACAAGTGGAGGACTTGCAAGTTCTTTCCTCATTCACACACAATTTTTTAGTGCTGTACAATCCCAAGGAAGTATTCCTGCAGGTGACAGTCTCCAATCTGAGCATGCATAATATTGAATTTGGAAAAGAAAGGTACTGTCTGGCATTTCTAGATTGCCTAGATTCTGCCAGGGTCAAACCCCTTAACTTAACTACATTAATTTACTTATGCTTGACTTCACCAGTTGACAGCCAGTAGACATTCTCATGGTCTGGTTCACATTTCTGGCAGAAATTGCTGGCAGAAATTGCCAAATAGCAAGCTCAAAAAGAGACTCAGTCAGCTGTGGCTAGATTGGCCTTTTTCAGATAACAGAAACAGTGAAAAATATAGGTTGGAAAGCACATCTACCTTAGTATATCAAGTTATGTCAAGAAAGAATTTTTGTATTAGTCCCCAGAAAATGTTTATTTTTCTTGCACAATATTTAAAAGGTACTCAGATCTGTAATTCAGCGGAAGATTTATTAGGCAAGAACAATAAAAGGCATTTATGGTCAAGTCAAGTGGTATCTTTTCTGGCAAATTTTGATACTTATTTGTGAGACTGTGGATTCTAAGATACTGGAGGTGTTAGCAACAGAAATTTCACATGGGCAAAACAATTTCTCCCTCCACCCAGATTTACTCTCCAGAAGAGCTGTCTTAGCTGGCTCTTTTTTTTACCTGCAACTTTGTTCCACTACACCTTGAAAATGAAGCTGAGTTAAGGAAATGATAGTTATTTTTCAACTATAAGGAGCCAAGTGCAGGATAATGCAATGAAACCACTGGACAACCTGAATGGTAGCTTCTTCACTAGCTCTGTCTCTATTGTGAAATATGGAAAAATCAGGGTTTAACTGGAGATGTAGTCAGTATCCAGTAAAGTCACTGGGAGCTGAAGGGGCTGAAGCCTCTCTCTATTGATATGGGATCATTTCTGAAATGTTTGAGGAGTTGCCCCATTTTTCAGACAAGACCAACAGCATTAGGAAGCTCCTTTTCTTGTGGGAGTAGTAATCTCATCTGTGGATGAAGAATTGCCTCCCCTCATCCTGGCTTCCTTCATGTAACTTTGCTCCAGAAGATGTGGTGTGCTAAGGTTAAGGAGGTGAAGTTGCCCATGCAGAAGTTTTGTCTAATTTTGCCTTGTCCTGCCAGTGGCTGTTCAGCAGTGAGCCTGGCTGGACACCAGGAGTGACACTTGGCATGTTCAGTAAAGAAGAGGTTTTATTTGATTTAGTGCTGTCTGCATCACACCTGTAAAAATGATCCTGAACTATATGGCTCAAAATACATTTTTATATGACACCAGAGCATAGAGACTCTTTTACAGGAGGCTGCAGGGCATATGGCTAGTATGCATCTCTCATACTCTGAAACTTTGTTTTGACTTTTGTTTTAAAAACACAGAGGAAAGTAACCTGACAGTCTAAACTTGATTACAGATGGATGCAACTTGGGTAACTTCATAAATTACGTTGGAGTAACTGGCTATACATTGTGAGAAAGGTTACTGTTCGGACTAAGAACTTTAATGCTCATTTATTGAAGAACCTGGAAGAATTTTAATTATTTGATACAGAATGCTGACCTAACCGCTATATCCAAGATCAGAGCTTGCTTGCTGTGCTAGATTATCCTGCTAAGAATACAGTATTCTTCATGATTATCTGTTTATACATTTAATTTATTTTACATATAATAATAATATTTTCCTTGTGGTGCATTTCAGATGTTATAGTATAGTATGTCAGAGTTTATATTGTAGGGCTCCAGCAGATGGCAGAGGAGACAGACTTTGAATAGGTGAAGTTTTCAGGTACTCCATTAAATTAGTACAAGAAAATAAGTTTTATTTGAGCTACAGCAAACCTGCTAGTTTCACTTCACTCGGTTTCACTGAAGTGGAACATGTGTGTAGGGTTTATGGGTGCTCACATGCCCTTCATGGTTGTTGGGCCTTAGTTTGTGATAATAAAACATGCTGTAATAGAGGTTGCCCGTTTGGGATCTGAAAAGATTACAAAGGTGTTTTTCTCCTGTAAATTCAGTCATTGATTTTAGAGTTAGCACCTGAGGGGAAAGTAACCTGTAGGGACAGTCCTGCTCTCTAACTTAAAAATACTTTATAAAAGAGGTGTAAACATAAAGGGCTCTGTTTGTAGGTAAGAGCCAAGGCCTGTCTCTGTTCTCATTTACATCACAGTGAACACCAAATAATAAAACTGACATAGTCCATAAGCATTATTAAGAGACTCAGTTTGGATCAAGATCACCTGTGTAATTCTATAGAACACTCCATAAAGCAGCTGTAGAAATCTCTGTGTAAGTAAGAAAATGCCACGTGAGCTAATAAGCTGTATGCAGCTCTAGGTAAGGCATAGAAAAGCTGTATTTTTCCTCTTCCAAAGTGGTTTTGCAATACGCTCTGTGCTCACCTGAATGAAAACTACAGACCTCTCAGCTGTCTGAAGAACAGCGCAGGCAAAAGAGTGAACATACAGCTTGCGAACTGTGGTCTAAATTCACTGAAACTTCACACGAGGAGATGTGAAAAAGAGGAACATACAGAGGGAAAAGGAACAAAATTGCAACAATCTTGTTTTTTAAGGGATGTGAACATTTGTTGTTGAGCTAAGAGGATCTATATTAGGACATGCTGATACGGGAATTTGTAGCCTCAGTTCATCCCCTGATGTGCCTCTGCTTTCTCGTTGAGCTTCCTGCAAACTAAATGTAAATGGTTCTGGATCTCCTGTGATCTCTTTGCAAAGCAACACGTGTGGCTGCAGCAGTGTTTCTCTGATGGGCAGTCACTGACCAGGGAAATTCCTTTATGCATTTGCTTGACAATGAAGTTAGTAAGTTTGTCCTTGAGAAATTCTGTGCTAGTTTGAAATACCAAACCAGCCATAATTAAATAGGAAGTATTTATAAGAGAATGGAATTGTGCCCACCTATGTCATGTGCTGAAATGAATGTTATTGGTTTTGTTATTTTATACTACTGCTAGGGTCTCTAAGTTAAGTGAATAAATGAGGCTGTTTTTCTGGAATATGCTGCAGAAACAAGGCAGATAGAGGTTACCAGTACTAACCCTACCTTAATGGTAGAGAATTCCTGGTGATGTTTATCTGAAGAAAAAGAAGTGCCACTGATCACCATATAGTAAAAAAACATATGGGTAAGTCAGGAATTTAGTCAGAAGAACAACAGCTACTACCTCTTTAAGAACATAATGTCTCGATTTTTAAAGTATTTCAAGCCTTTGTTAACTCTGGCCAAACAAGCAAGGTCAAATGCTAAGTTACTACATTTTTTGCTAAATTTCTGAAGCATATATGAAAATAAATAATTTTTTGATCCTGTGATAGCAGCATACAAAAAAGATTTTTCACTTTTTAATTATTATGAAGTTTCATTTCTTTTTTCTCTTCTGTTCAAATGTTAGTACCCATAACTAACATTTGTCCATTTCAGAAAGGCACTACATGACAGATCAGTATTCAAATAGATGTTTCAGGTCATGTTGTAGTTCTTTTCCCAGGCACTTTATAGTTAGTGAGATTGTCTGTGAGGCACTTAGTTGCATGTTCTTGATGGGGAATTGCTCTCTAGCCACTGTTGGATGTCAGGTGTTTTTTAAGGTCCATTGGAGAGTGGATGCCTTGTCAACCCCACCTGCACTGCTCTAACTGTCCAACTGTCTTCTGAATCTTTCTGCAGTGTCTAATCTTTATTAATGCTTCAGTCTGAGCAGTTAATTTGTCACATGAATAAATGAAGTTAAATGGGAGTTGTGGCTAGATAATTTCACCATTACCGTATATAACTAAATCTTCTGCAATGTCTTATTATTACCAGGAGCCTGTGAAAGTTTTAACTTTCATTTATTTTTTTGTAGTATTATTGTGAGATGTATGCGTTAACTTTACTGTTACATCTATCTTATGTCTGGAAACATAAATCCTAACCCCACAATTTCTCAGTCCCTCAGAGAATTCAATCCATACTGCACAATGGCAAAAGCTTCTGAATTCTACACAAGTTTTGCACATTATAGGAGAGCTTAGAGAGTTGCTGAGCATGCTTCTTAAAGAGAAATTTGTACCTGCAGCAAAACAAATAAGGCATCTGCTGGCTCTGACACAATTGTCTTAAAATAACATACTTAATTCTAATCAGCTTTCACTAATCACAGAAGGTAAAATTAGTTATTAGTGTTGAGTCACAACTTTCTTTAAGTAGCAGTCTAAATCTAATTACTGTAAGTTACTTTACTTTCCACTTAATACCTTATTGTTGTCCACAAAGGTTTTGGTGAACTGGAGGTTATTTATACCTGAGCTCATGATGTGCTATCTTTTTCTTCAGTTTATTTGCACTGTTAATGTGGAGTGATCAAATACTAATTCAGGTACTAAATTTGCTGCTGAAAAGTTCATGACTCTCATTAGAGTGAATCCTGATACCTTGATTAATGATATGATGTATTTTGAAGCTGGTTTCAAATTTATGTGAACTGGCATGACTTCATGACCTTCCAGATTCAGTAAAACTCCTATCTATGTTTAGGAAAGGAGGGTTACGAGAAAAGGGAGGAAAAAACATTTTTCAAAGTAGGTTTTAAAATATAAACCAACTTAATTTTAACAGTATAGTTAATTTTTAAAAAAACAAGGTGCTACAGTATAAGGTAATATGTCACTACAAGAAAGATACTGAGTTGCTGGAGTGTGTCCAAATAAGGACAACCAAGCTGGAGATGGATCTAGAGCACCAGTCTTATGAGGAGCAGTTGAGGTAACTGGGGTTGATTTTTTTTTTTTTAATGTATTTTTTTTTCTGGAGAAGAGGATGCTCAGTGGGAGACCTTGCTCTCTACAACTACCTGAAAGGAGGTTGTAGTGAGATGGGGGTTGGTCTTTCTCCCAGTTAACTAGCAATAGGACAAGAGGAAATGGCCTCAAATTTTACCACAGGAAGTTCAGGTAGGATATTAGGAAAAATGTCTTCCCTGAATGAGTGGTTAGGCATTGGCACAGGTTACCCAGGGAAGTGGTGGAGTCACCATCCCCAGAGGCGTTAAAAATACGTGTAGATGTGACTCTTCGTGATGTGGTTTAGTGGCATAGTGGTGATGTGTTGATGGCTGGACTTGATCTTTAGAGGTCTTTTCCAACCTTGATGATTCTGTGTCAGCTTCTACCAGGTTTGTGTTGTCTTAAACAATAGTATGACCATAGAGTCTGTAGAATAGTGGAATAGAATTAGACCAATGCTGCAGGCTTCCAGAAATTCTGTCCTAAAAATACCTGTTTTGTATAAGAGTTCATTCATGTGGTGAGGTCATAGGTTTGAATTGAAGTCATTGCTTGATGCCTTTAACCCTTTATCTGGGAGCATCTGAGGCCTCAGGAAGTGGCTGGCTGATGCAGCTGCTGATCTCCAACACACACACAACCTGCAGGGTGGGTGGCTTACTCTCACCTGGAGAAGCCACTGTAGCTGCAGTATAGAGGTTGGAGCATGGAGTTTGTGAAGCAGCATGGAAGAGCTTGGGCTTGGGATGTGCTATGCCTGCCAGTATCTGGCAGTCAGCTGTAGTGATGAAGGCAGCTTTGCTATCTTGAGTGCTGCAGCATTTGTGTTGGACTCCAAGTGGCATTCAAAGCCTGTAATTCAAGGGACTGGAATCTAAATAGACACGTCTGCTGCCAAGTCTATGTTGGGGATGGAGAGCAGCTCCAGGCCCTTTAGCTGTGGAAGCTCTGGAGCAAAGTCAAGATCCCTGGTGTGTAACAAAGCCAAGGCCTGGCATAACTGTGCTCCTAACACATTCGGACACAGTGAACGGGTCCAATTCTGACACTGAGGGGTGGTGAGGCCAAGGATGACTCTAGTAAATATTTGCTGTGCAAAATTTAGAAAGGAATGTGAATTAAAAAAACAAAAACCTTACTCTCTCCCAAATGAAATTATGTATAAAAGTTCTAAACCAATTTTTAAGGTTTTCCCAAGTGTTTCATTGATGTTTGTTGGGTTTTGCTTTGTGGTTTCTTTTTTCTTTCCCCCACCCCCAAAAAAGCAGTTTCTGCTTTGTTTGAAAACTATGGTGACAGCACTTCTATAAATGAGGGTTAGTGTTGCTTGTGAGTTGTGAGAGCAGGTTCCCTGGAGCAGTTCAGAAAAACACTAAACTTTTTTCCTTCAGATTTTATGCAGTTATACATTGATTAGGTGAAATAAGTTCTGATCCCCACACACAGTTTATGTAAGAGTGCTTCCACCCAGCTCAGGGAATGTGGCTATGCATGTGAGGTTTTTTACTCTGAAGTGCTGAGGCTCTGTTTTTAAGTCAGTAGACTTAGGCCTGTCTTTAAACCTGAACATAGCCTGAATTTAAACCTCTGAGAGACTGCTCAGTTTGAATTGAAATGGTTTAGGTTTAGCTGATGGCCATGTCTGCTCTGTGAGTAGCTGTGCTGGTTGAAAGCCTTCTTACCCATGCCAGAGGCTTGTTACTTTCCATCTGGGGTTTATTATTTCTAAAAACTTTGCCAGTAGAAGGCTTGTGCAACTTCTCCACTGAAAGCAAAAGCATCCAAGACATCCCATTGGGTCATCAGACTGCTGGTCTCTTCTGCTAGCAGAGTTCTGCAGGCAGTGGACTCCAACTGCTGGATTGCAGAGGGAACACTAATACATTTAACCTAGATCTGGTGCAGGTCATCTATTCATGGCTTGGATTTATTAGCTATGTGTTTAAATTAACTGAAATAGGCTGCTTAAATAAACCTGTCTATGTTTGAACCACCATTGTAAATCAGTTACAAAACAAAGTATAACCCCCATGAACTTCTAAGTGTAGATCTAAGGCTTAAGTCTTGCACTAAAAGGTGTTCAGGTGGTCTTCTTACTCTTGGACCACAAAAGATAGAGGATCTCCCTGAGAGAATAAATGACCAGTCACATATGACATGTTGCTGGTCTTGGTTAAGTTCTGTTTTTTCCATTTTTGGGAAAAAAATTTGTCAGCTACAGCAGGTTGCCTAGGAGTGCCTCCTGTCAGCTTTTAACCATCTCCACAAATGAAGATTCTACAAGCTGTCTTGCCAGACTGTCCCAGTGTTTGAAGGATTGTTGTCCCAGTAAATGAAACATTTTTTTCTGGTTTCTAGATGGAATTAGCAGTGTTTCAGTTTGTGCTTATTGCCTCTTGTCCTTCCATTAGATACTACTGAAAAGAATCTTGTCTCGTTTTCTATCTAGTATTTATACACATTCATAAAATCCCACCAAGCCTTCTTTTTCTCTAGGCTAAACATTCCCAACACAGCCTCTCCTTGTATGACAGATGCTCCAGTATGTGACTCTCCTTGCAGATAGCATGCAGTCGCTTTTAATCAGCTACTAGGTAATTCAGCAGGCCAATATGTTTTTACCTAAACTCTGCTTAGAGGACAAGGACTTCATATTAAAAGTATATAATTCAGTAAAAAAAAAAAAAATTGCGTTCTTTGAAAAGCAGAAAAGAAAGTTTGTGCTATTACTCCTGTCAAGGTTTGTTTATTTGTTTTGTGGGTTTTTTTAAAGTTTATTATTTCAGCTAGATTTATCTGTTGGTAAAAATCTGTACTACATGGCAGGAAATTGTGCTTGGTTTGCTAGCTCTCACCCTTCATTCCTGGAAAAGTAAGAGAGTATCTTTCGTTACTCAGCTCTGACTTCATAATCCAGTTAAGGAAATGCATGAGAGAGTGTGAGGCTATGTTGCTAACCCAGAATAAAAGTCATGAGTCAGTCCTCAAAAACCAGTAAGCTCAGATGCTATTTACTGAATAATTATATATTGTTTTGTATCTTTAGGAGAGTCCTATATTTGCCTTCTGTTTGGTTCTTTTTTAGTCTGAAGATTTATGTTATGTTCTCAAGCTTTCATTTGAACCTTCTGTGATAGAAGTATTTATAGATAAATATTTATAAAATTTGTTATTTATATATAGTACCTATGTATGTGCATAAGTTCTTAACTGAAGTTCTATTGAATTCAGGTATTTAGAGAAAAAAAGTGGTAGTATATAAATAATCTGTGATAAGGTTGTGACATACCAAGTACTGATGATGAGTACAATTCCATAAGCCAAAAAACAATAGCCAGATGTAATTATTTTCCTTGGAGATTATTTGTAATGGGACATTCTGTGGAAATTATATCTGTCTCCAATGTGGATTCAGTAATGCACCAAGTACAATTTTGTGGACTTTAGTCTTTGAAAATAGTGGTTTTTCCATGTTTCTTACATTTATATGCATTTGTATATGAGGCATAATCATCCCTCCAAAGTTAATAGTACAACTCTTGAGAAGAATAAAAGGAAATTGTTTTTCTCAGTCATAATCTGTACTCAAATCTTATCTCACCTGACACTATTAGGTAGCACACTAATACTTTACAACAAAGAAATGCAGTGTAAGGAGGTAATTCTTTACTACTGGCCTGTAGAAATCCAGCAAGTTCCTAAATGACACTTAAAGGATTACAAAGGAGTTTGTTTTACTCTTCTCTGGTCTTTAAGGCTTCCCCTGCAGTTATTTTGCAGCAGGTGTGAGCATCCTTGCTACCAGGCAACTTACTTTCCTTGCTAGAGTGTAAATACATGATTCATTGTCCCTGTGGAGCCCTAAGCCTAGGCCTTTAATGGCATCACAGTTAATTATTAGCATAATGTTATGGGGACATATTTTTCCTTCTGCTGGCTGGGGATGTTGTTAAATGAATAGGGTTGGTTTGCTTAGCAAAACTTGTTAGCTTACTGTGTCTCTTTAAGGCATAGCTTTTGTGGAAGATGACATTGCAGGTTTTTCATTCAGATTGTTAGATGTGTTAGTCATGTGGTTTTCAAATCTCTTGAAGATTTACAAATATGTACAAATAAGTTGAACAAACTAGATATTCTTTCTCCAGGACTGGCTGTAAACAGATGTCAGTAATCTCACAACCTCCAGCTGTTTTCACCTCAGGAGGCTTGTTTTGGCATCCTTTACATCCTTTTTCAGGGAGTTCCATGTGTCTGTTATCTGGTCTGTGGAAAAACTGCATTGTTTTGCCTCATTTGAAGTGACTTTCTGTGAAATTTTTTTAATGACATTTATCTCTTGTACTTAAAGACAAAGAACAGTCAGACCCTATCCACCATCCCTTTACTACTCACGAATTTGCAGACATTTATCAGATCCTTTCTAGGATATGATATCTCTTTTTTTTATCGAGACTGAAGAGTTCTAACATCCTTAGTAGTTCCTCATCCAGAAGACATTTTATAACTTTGCTGACCTTTCCCAATTCTGCTATATCCTTTCTGAAATGAGAAGACTGAAACTGTACAAAGTTTCAAGGTAAACTAGGAATTTACTCAGTGCTGTGATGATGCTTTTTGTGGCCTTTGGCAGTAGCCTTGCTGGACGGGGTCCAGCCAGAACCTGGCTACTCAGATCAGACACTTACTGCTTGTAGTTACATCCACTTTTGTGACGTTGTGCTGTATCAGACTTAATGCTTCTGTTTTTGCAGAAGCCACAGCTTTTTATATTTAAGAGTTCATAATATCCTTACATTGTGTTCTTCAACAAGGGATTTCCCTGCAATTGAACAGTTCACATGGGTAAGCTCCAGTGGGATGTTTTTATGAGAGGTAGTCTTAGATTACTTGAGTGAAAGATGGAGGGGTTTATAACACCAGTTAAATGGTGTAACACCAACTCCTACTGGATGTTTGCAGCTGTACTGCCTGTTACACAGGCTTGAGAAAATAAGGCATGCAAAGAAATGCTTGAAATAGAAAATTTGATTCATACTATCATTAGGGATAGGGGAAGGCATGAAAGTCAACAGATGGGGTAAATGGTGAGCAATCTGTATGCATCTACTTCTTGGCTTTAGAGGTCCTTTTTTCTTATACATGGTTGTGAAATACTGAAAGCCTTTTGTGAAATTAGAGACTTCACTGTAAAAACATGAAGAAGATCTGGTTCTGCAGTTTGGCAGGTGCTTTACATTTTTGTTTCCTTATCCCAGCTTCAGGAATACACCTCCTACTGGACTTGTGATACTGAGATTTGTTGCTGGCTGTAAGTGACTTCCTTGGCTTCCATAACACATTGCACCTACAAGCCTTTATATCGAACTGTTTAGCCAGTTAGATATACAGTTTTTACTTGAGCGGTTGGAAGGGACCTCTGGAGGTCATCTAGTCCAGCCCCCCTGCAGTGGGCAGGGACATCCCTGTTCTCGATCAGATTGCCCAGAGCCCTGTCAAGCCTCACCTTGAATGCCTCCAGGGATGGGGCCTCAACCACCTCCCTGGGCAACCTGTGCCAGTGTTTCGCCACCCTCGTGGGGAGGAACTTTTTCCTAGTATCAAGTCTAAATCGACTCATCTCCAATTTAAAACCATTGCCCCTTGTCCTTTCACTCCAGGCCTTTGTAAACAGGCCCTCTCCAGCCTTCTTGTAAGTTCCTTTTAGGTACTGGAAGGTCACTATTAGGTCCCCCTGAAGCCTTCTCTTCTCCAGGCTGAACAGTCCTGGACACATTTTGACACATTATAATCTGAAGAAATCAGATCTTTTTTTGTAAAAGAGAGATGGTAAAGCATTTGTTGCATATCATACACAGCAGAAATGTTGTCTGCATAAATGCTTCATTGATGTGATAATGTTTTCAGAAGAAATTTCATACTTCATGCAATCATATATCTTTTCCATTTTTCCCAACTTAAATGGAAATAAATCACATTGTGTTCCAAATAGCTGTAGACAAGCTAATTGCATAAAACCAGATACTGTTAATGATTTAAAATTAGTGACATAGCAGTCTTCCTTGTTTCATGACATCATTGTTATAATAATTTTTAATCTGATATATTGTCCATAGTGAGTAATTTACAAATGGGTGGGTAGTTACTGAGCTATGTGGAAAGTTTGCACTTGAAGTGGAAAGACAACAGAAAAGAATGTGAAGTGTAATTCAATACATTGCGAAGTAGCAGGAATTGGGGGAATTGGGAAATGTCTTGTTAGCTTCATGGTTTGGGCTTTCTAATTTTTCATGTTCAGTTGTCTCTCTCCCCCCTTTTAGTGCTCTGATGTAATTTAGAAATAGCTAGTGATCTCATTGATCCTGTCAGGTGGTATACTGAAGTAAATAAGGTCATTTAAGGCTTATCTTTAATATGTAATACCATTATTTGTTTCTGTGGGTCAAATGGCCCACAAACCTGCAGGGCTTAAAATAATTTGAAACAGGTTTAGTCCTATCAGAAACTGGATTATTAAAAATTAATAGCATGTTATTCTTTAGAAAAACACTTCCCAAGTATTATATATATATATATGGATAGCACTAATCTTGCCACTTTCTACTCTGTTTTCCCGCAATACTTAGCTTAATCTATTTCCTTTTTCATTATTTCTTCTCTCTCATTTTGTTGTTGTCTTTTGATTTGCTATTCTGCAATCAAAATCTGTGTGTTGCTGAGCACCCTCAAATCCATTTTCCTGTACCTCTTGGAAGGCACTTAGCATTTCTCAAGGTTAGGCTCAGTGTTAAAATCATCACAGTTGAGATTTATTTCTAATTTTAGATGTGACACCATCTTTTGTGACATGATGTGACTATGTTAGTGAGGAAGGGTTTAGGACAGCAACAGCCATATCTTTACCCATGTATTTAATATAAAAGCAATAAAGATGAGGAAATCTTTAGGGAGGTGATTTTGCTGGACTACAGTCTTCTTATTCTGATATAAATAAAGAAATATAAGATGATCTAGGTATTTTTGCAACTAAACACTATTTTGATGAAATAAGGATAGAGTTGAAAATTTACATAGTAATAGCTATCAAATAGGGAAAACAATGAAACTGCTGGCATGATGCAAAGTTTACTGTTGATGCTCTTCTCAACAGTGCTACTAGTGTATCTGTAGAGCTCGTGAAGGAGGTCTCAGAGCTTAAAGCAGATAATAAGTTGGTGTGACCTAACCTAGTTCATTGCATACCTGTAACATTAGCTCACCATGGTTATATTAAGCTTTTCTTTTTATATAACCTAGCAATTTTGTCGCTATTTTTTGTTGCTTGGTGTAAATCACCTGTAAACACCAGGGCTGAATGTCTTGGTGGAATGATAGACCTCACTCCCTTTTGTTATTGTTGCTTCTAGAAAGTTCCACCATGAAAACAGACTGAGTCACTCAGATGAGATTTTTAAAAAAATTGTGTGCTGCTGTTGTATCTTCTTTTTGAGTAGCTTAGCTTTCTTATGCTTTGCATAATGCTTGATGGTATTTATCAATAGTCAACTAATAAAGGACAACTGCTGCCAGTCTTGGCAGATGCCTAGATGATTAATTTTGTGAGCTCTTTTCAATCCCGTGTAAGTGCAAGGCTGTAAGGTGCTTGAAAATAAAATGGCCTGTTGCTTCTGTAGCACCATCCATGTGCATTGTGCTTAAAGTAAAAGAATATGAAGCAGCACTCTCCACCCTACCCTGCACCCCCCCCCCCCCCCCNGCCCCCCCCCCCCCTCCCAGAACACACCTTTGAAATGAAAATGTAAGGATTTAGTAAATCTTTATCAGATTTAGTATTTAAGACTGTCAAGGCAGGACACACTTGACTGAAATGTATGTGGGCTACGCAGCATGATGCATACTGAGGGGAAAGGGAGGAGCAGTGAAAGGGTGGTAGTGAATTTGGAGACATTGTCCTGGTTATAGTCAGAAGGTGTGCTGAGCTGGCTAAATGAACAGTGTTACTGTATGCCAGGTTTATTTTCTTGCCTTGAGCATGTTTTAAGCCAGGCATAGGAAAGCATCTGTAGAGAGTTAAGAAATACTAGAAAAGCTTTGCTGTATGCTTTGCAAGCTTGTCCTGTTTGGCAATGTTGAACATATGCTTTTAAGTCATTGTATCTTGGTCAGTCTCAGACTGATAAACAGTGTGGTTTTTCCCAAACTGCCATTTTTCTCGTGTTTGTTTTTTCTAGCAGACTTCCAAGTTGCAGAGTAACTATCCCTCTTCTTTTGCAACCACCTCTCCACTCCTCCTCCTTTTCTATTCAGGATGCAACTCCTTTTCTATGCACTGTGGGAAAACTCTTTTCTCTCATGGAATAAATAGCCCACCTTTGTTTAATGTTGGCCAACAGTAGGGCTTTATACCGCTCTGTTTTCCATATAACAAAGGATAACGCTGGCTCTGGAGAGGTGATCACAAGTGATGAATATTAAGTATGTAAGCCTCATGGTGTGTTGTCAGTGTCCTTACATCAGTTTTGACTTGATCAGTCTTTACAATCAAAAGGAAGCTATGCTTTTTGGATGCTTCCTCTTTCTCTTGCCTATCCATTGCCATGGCACCAATTTATAACATGAAAATATTGAAGTCAGAGATTGCCTCTTGTTACTTGACTAGGTGGCAAAAGAGGAAGGTTCTCTCCTTTTAAAGAACTAGATATTTCCAAGAGGAAAGAGGCACAATGTTTGCAGCAACAAAACTCAAAACATAATGTGGAATGATTTCTAAATGCTACATCCACCATTGTCATCTCCAAAGAAATGGAATCAGAAGTGGCAAAATTGGCTGCGTTTGAAGTTTTCTTTGAATTTGATGACTCAAAGGAAGAATTTCTGTAGTTGAGAAAACAATTGCTGCAGCATCTCTGTAGACTGAGGAAAGATGAAAGTATGCAAGTACAATAAGAAAACAAGTGGTAAGGAACACAATCAGAATTTTATTTGATGAAGAACGTTCAGGCTGTTAATAAGAATAAAGAAATTGCAGTGTACGATGTCTATTAAAGGATCAAAGAGTAAGAGACTAAGTTGTGAAATACAGTGATAAATATAGACAGAAGAAGATTAAAACAGAATTAGTGATCAGAAGCTTCTGGGAGGAGAGATAGTAGAGCACTCTGTAGGAACTATACAAAGCAAATACAAGAGAGAAAACAGTAGAAGAGAGAGGCATTTATTTATACGCAGAAAGAATGGGAGACCTGATAAATGTTTGACATGAGCTGTTCTTTGCGGAGCGCTTTGCATCTGCTTTTTGAGTTCAACTTTCTGCAGAGATTATGGCAGTTAAAACCCTGTGAAATGAAGTCTGAATTAATNGGATGGAGCTCTCCCTGGATCTTTGTTCGCGAAGCCTAGCCATACAAATATGACTTCTAATGATCGCAGGGTGTTTTCTTAGCTAGTAGCAGGTCAGTAGAAGATCTTTTCTTGCAGAAGCAAGTTGTCAGTAAGTCTGTGGAGAGTCTCCGAGACTCTAGAAGAACCGGAAAGTATCAATGGCAGTAGTAGTACAATTCCAGTATGAAGAGACAACCTCTTCTTATCTGATGGTGGAGGGCATTTTATGTTCATCATCAAAACAGTAATACCTCCTCCAAATAATTTTTTCAGCCTGGATGAACATGCCTTGGTATAATCTCCATATATATTCAGACATGGAATAAAAGAACCATCTTACCTGGTAATGTCACAGTGTTTTTCTGAGCAAAGGAACTCAGTTCCTGGTATTGACCTAAGTATTTGGAGGCTTCTTCACAAATAAGAGACTAGGATGGGAGAAGCCTCGGAAGTGTGTTTTGTCTGAGATTTTAATAAGCGAAGCATAGAGAGAATCAACATTTTAGTAGTGAATAAAAATTGAAATTAAAGGAGGAGAGGAGGACAGACAGATGTCTGCAATAACTGAAGAGAGACTAACAGCAAGAAAGGAAAGATAAAGGAGTCATCAGTTACTAATTTTCCCTTGGAAAACACCATCCTTTTTGGTGAGAAAAGTAAATGAATAAGGAAAGGATAACATTTATAAACATGTGCCCCACAACAATACAAAGACTGTTCTGGACAGATTAAAAAGGAAAATCCTACAGAAATACTTATCCCTATTTGCAAGTGAGGTTTCCAGAGAACTGGCTAGTTTACTGTTTACTAGAGCAGAGGCAGTTTATCATGGTCAATCATTGTTCAAATAGCCTCATGTCAAAAATAGACTGAAAACTAACTGCCCATGCCATGTCTGTGCTGGAGATGAAATAAAGGGAGCAGGTGTATGTGACCACAGCTTCAGCTGAAAAAAGTCCTTCAGTTGATCTCATTAATTCATAAGTGTACAACAGATTCAAAACCAGAAATGTGTACCCAAAGGTGTGCATTTGGTTTTTACTTGTTTTAGTTTAATACATTATCTTGAGCTCAAGTAAACAATTATTTTCTTCAACATGAGTTTGGCATCTACTTGAGTGAGAGTCACTGCTTGCCATAACTGTTGCTAAGCTGTCTTGTTTCTCGTGAATGGAAATATCTCTTAAGTTGTAAGCCTGGGAACATAGAGAGAGACATAAGAAACTTTTTTTAGCCATATTTTTTTTGCAAGTGGCAATGTTCTATTTACAGAACTACATAAAATGTTCTGAAGGGAAGGACAAGTTAAGGGAACGCAGGTAAAAACGAATCTTTTTAAATAGGAAGGAAAGTACAGGCTTTTTGCACATGTCTAACTTTTGAGGAAAAATCGGCTACTTTTGTGATTAGGGGAACTTGAGTGTAGTTTTATTTTGGTAATAATCAGCTATCTGAAATAATACAAACTTTAAAAAGCATTGACAGTCATAGATAGTAATCAGATTGTTGCCAATACAGTGCCCTGTGGAAGGACACAGATTACCAGTTCCCAACTGATTGTGTGCTGTAGAAGTAGTTTGGCAAAAATATTTTGGCCTAAAGAAAGTGTATGTTTTCCACTTCCATGATGTTTGAGCATCCTTAGAGCACCTGTCCTCTAAAGAGTGATGTGAAATATCCTGCTGTTTATTCACATTTGACAGATAGGGAGCTGGAATACAGAGTGTTATGGGGGGTGTCTGATCACTGGAAATCTGTGATCAGTGTCTTCAGCACAAGAGTGCTAAATCCTGAGTGCTCTAATAAACAACTAGACCAGCATTTTTTTTGTTTTGTTTCGTTGTTCTTTTTTTAGATGTTCTTTAACTATCCCTCATGGTCAGTTTTACGAAATACATGATAAAAAAACTTCACATGATCTTTTCCAGTGTTACCACAAAAAAAGTGTGTGTGTGTGCATGCAAAAAAAGTCCACTAGGGTTTTAGATGCATCTAGTGGGTATTTCCTTTCCAGCTGTATGGAATTAAATGCAAATTTCTGTCTTGATACTGTCAGACTTAAGACTGCTGCAGATCTCGCTGTCTACCAGTGAAGAATTACATTGCTTCAGGTAGAGGGACAGATGTTACCTTGTGAAATATGGGAACAGGCCATCCAGAAGAGTCAGAAATAGACTATTGGCTCTGCATGACAGTGAATGCCACAAGATGTGCTCAGGCTGGTTTGCTCTGTTGTATGTGAAGTTATGTAATGGCGCTGTACTTCCCAAGAGGACAAAGATTCAATCCTCTTTCAGATTGGATAGGCTATTATCATATCTTAGATCCAAAATGAAAATTGGAAAACTGCTTTATTAACTGTAATGATGGGCAAACATAGGTGTGTTCAAGTCTGTGTTGTCAAGCAGAATAACATAGAACAAGCCTTACTGTGTATTGTTTTTCTTTAGCAGATGATAAAAATAACCATAAAGCTTATCAAAAGGAGTGGCCAATTGATATGGATTTTTTATCAGCCTCTCCTGTGACGCCAGCAGAGTTGGGAATGTCCCTTTGCCCTCTCAGTGCACGAAGGGCACACTCCAATTGCTGCTTCCTCTGGGAGGGGAAAATTACACACTGATGGGGGGGTTCTGCGCATAAGCATTGGAAGATGTGCAGGGAGGAGAGGCTGTTAGCTAGTAGCACTCTTAAGGTAGCCTAAATTTAGTCTGAAATGCTATGAAAAGTAAAGGCATCCTCTGAAGTCTTGTAGAAGTTACTTAACCCAATGTTCTATTTCCTGCATCATCAGAAAAGGCAGAGTTTGTACTGTAAAAAAACAAACTGAAGAATATTGTTCTCCTTTTCAAAGGAGACCTTAATTGCATTAAACAATTTAGATATATATACCATCATGACCATCAAAAAAACTTTGTTTATAGATTTCTAAGCATTTTTTTCCCCCTTAGTGTTGAAAATACACCTGCTGTTGACTGTGTGTGTCTTTGGTCAGTGAGTTATATCTATTGGCTTGGCCACCTAGATTGTTTTGTGATTTATCAGTCTCTTCAAGTCCTCTTGAGTCTCTGTCATGCCACTGGTTAATAGAGTTCTGGGGTAGTAGAGCACTGTGCTTGTGGCTTGATGAGGCAGAGGACCTCCTGACAATATAAAGGTCTTGCTTTTCTTGCTTGTGCTTTTGAGGTCTTGCTTTCCCTGTGTGTGCTTTTTGAGCTGCATTGGAAAACTGATCTATTTCCTTTAGAAAGAATGAATATACATGAAACCTTGCCCATGATGTACAAGGACAGGAGCAGAGCAGGAACACATAGGGAACTCCTTAACATGGTATTGCCAGTGGAGCCCCTGCTTCCCATTCAGGCAGTCATCATCTATTGTTCAGCAATGCAGTGGCACCAAGACTCCTGCAGTAGCTGGTTGAGTACACATGGTCATATTTAGGACATGGTCTTACTTAAGATACATCTCCTAAATAAGAGCATTTATGCTGGAGAAATGGTTGTTCTCACATGCACTGCCTAGAAACACAGTCTTTCCCATTGCCACTTGAAGAAATGGCTGAAGGAGTTACCATGATCATTCATTTGGTCCAGCCCTACTACAGCTGTAGGTCACTCTGTAGGGGGTAGGTAGCCACTAAGAGTTTGATGACCATCTCTATACCTTCTTTCTCTCCTTTCACCACAACAATACACACAAACCCCCTTATCATCCTGTGACAAGCTTGTGGTCTTTGGATCAGAAGACAAGGTATCACAAAACAGCTGAGTGCCAGAAAGTGTGAGAAACGAAAGCAGTTACCGAACTTGTTGGTTGCTGGTGTCTGCAGTGCAAAATAATTTGGCAAAAAACGAGATGGGAGCAACAGTACTGTGAAAAAATGACTGAGGAAATCTTTCTGTTGGCAACTATCCTAGTGTATTCCTAGCCCGAAATTTTTTTTAGTAGGTATGCCTTGGAGATTTCCCCTGGCAAATACAGTTAGTTGCTCAACTCCTCAACTAATTTGTTTTCTGATGGGTCCCAGAATAGCATACTGCCTCTTTGAATTGCTGGAGGCTTTCTGCTGCATCTGAGAGGACACTAACTGAACAAAAGTGAATGTAATGATTTAGGCCTCAAGTCAATAAAATACTCATCACATGTTTTAAGCTAGACACTTGCTTATGTACTGTTCAGCTTTATTTTTTTGTTTACGCCAATGTATGTGCACTTTAGTATTTCAGCTGTGGTGGGTGACACCAGTGGCTGAAATTGTGTTATTTGTTTGTATTTTTATACACACACATATGATACTTATATGTAAAAAGTCTCTAGGGCAGATACACTTTAAATGGCTATAAATAATGATCAAAAGAGAATACTGTGATTAGATTTCTTACAGTAGCATTTTCTTTGAAGTTGTCTAAATTAAACCATTTCTGCTGTGTTACTCAGGTAAGTTACTCCTTCAATGTAAAGTTGTCACATTTTGTATATAGCCTGAAAATGGACACAAACATTTGTTAAGAATGTTAAGCAAATTAATACATAGCATGACAATGCTATTTTTAGAAGTGTTCTAACTGACAATTGAAAACAAAACAAAAAAATACACCCTGACCAAACTTAAACCTGTTCTATCACACTGGTAATTTACTTATGTGGAGGTTTTTCAGCCTTACTGTTATAGTACATCTATTTTTAGTTAAGGCAGTGTCCAATTTTGCTGCAGCTCTTTATCAGATAACACAAAACCAGATTCATAGCTTTAGTTATCTTCCTTTGTCTTCTAGAGATGTAGAGAGCTTCCTTACACATGACAAATAAACCATTTGTGAACCGTATGTACACTTCTTAGTCCAAGTTTTCTGTCTCCATCTTTTTAGGTTTTTTTGCTGGAATTCTAGCAGAGGTAAGGAGAGGTAATGGACAATACAGTTAAGATTTGAGGTAATGTAGTTTCTGAATTATTTATTCAATCCTGTGGACACAGTCCGTGGGTGATGCCTGCTACTTTGAACAGTGTAGTTTTTGTTGATGGTTACTTTTAGCCAAACTGCCACTTAGCTTATGTACAGCAGTATTTTTTGGGGGCTGCTGAAAGTGCACTCGATTTTCCATAGACTATTGATAACACTTTTATTTGCATTAATTCAGATTTAAAATGAAAAAAAAACAAACTCTGAACCTCAGGGAAAAGTTCATAGCAGTTTATTTTATTGGCAACTGCTTTTACAAGTGGGGGAAGGGGCTGGAAATCATAACATACACAGGCCTATCTATCCATGACTGATGACTTACATGAGCCCTGACTTGTGATGGTGTAGAACCTCTGATTTGTTGACTGAAAAAGATCTGTTTTCCTGCCATTATTACGTAGCCTGCCATCCTGTTCTCTTGACTACCAATCGACAGACTATGAAGTGCGTACATGACTGCCATGGAGCTGTGCTATTTTTAGAACAGGCCCAGAGCCCAACTTTGATCCTACGTTTTGACCGCTTAAGATCATCTAAAATAGTCTCTCCCCTCTGCTTGTGGCATTGGGATTCCAGCATTTGTGAGTTACTTTTCATTTATGAATCCATTTTTGGACTGCCCTTTCCTAGCAGCTCTTTGGATTGAAGTGAATATAAGCTCTTTCCTCTCTCTGATTCCCTGCAAGATATAAATATACCTGATGAGAGTTGATTAGAATGAGGGAGCTTTCTGAACATGGGTTCAATGTATCTACTTCATGTTTCCCTATGCTTTCAATGGAAATTATCAATTCTGTCCTGTGTATTTTTTTTTTTTAGCCATTGCATGCTGGTTTGAGCCTTAGAGCAATTTGGCAGGTTTTAACAGTTTTTTTTCCAGAATACTGTGGGACTTGGGACCAGCCATACCCCTCTGTCCTAGAGAGCTACTAAAAGCCAGAGATGGGGCAGATGAGGGACACGTGAAAGCAGCAGGTGTGACTTTGCTGGGCACTTGCTATAGCCTCCCTCTGCATTTGTTTCATCCTTTCTATGGGACAGGCTGTATAGCAAACTGAAGGTTGCATGATTGGCTAAATGAGCTTGAAGTATAGATAAGCCTTCTTGGGGCTGATTCTGGCCTTAGGAATACCAACTGGATGCCTGTATTCACAAAAGTCAAGTTTGTGATGCATTTTAGTAGTATTGTAGTATATTGTAAAGATATCTTCATTTAGAGTAAGCTGCTTTAAGATTTTCAAGGCGCTTTAGCTAGCCAAAGGGAGAGGTTATGTTTGGTTGAAAAGTATTGTAATTTTCCCTTCAGAGTTATAACACCTTGCTTTCAATTGTATTTTGTTGTTGGTTTTTTCTTTTGAAGTCTGTAAATTTGTTGCTTCAACAAAGAAAATTAAGATTATATTGCTTCTTAAGGGAAATCCTGGTTCTATTCAAGTCAGGCAAAATAATTACTGTTCACCCACGGAAGTCACAGTTTCATCCTTGTAGCATTGCCCCAAGTTCACTGGCACAATGTAAATGGCTCCCAAGGTGGTGTGCTGGTAACATTTTGGTTTGTGGATCTGTTCCTTATCAAAGTTCAAGATGAGGAAAACATTTAGATGAAAACTGGATCTGGGTTCATGGAAACGTTTTGGGAGGAAAAAAACCTACGAACAACAAAAAGAAACAAAACCAACCCAACCAACCAAACAAGAGAGGACCAGGAGTCAATTTTGCTGCCATCCTGGTCCAGCAAACCAGGAGGGTTTTGTGTGGTTTCATAACAACATTATTGATAGCATGAGATGTGACCTGTTCACAGCATGGCAGTGGTCAATTTGTTACTGCTCCCAGAGGCATGGCTTTTGGATGTAATGCTGTTTCTGCATGTGCTTGAATGCTCCCCAGTGAGGGAGGAGTGGAGGAGCTGGGAAAGGAAGGACATCCCAGCAGGCAGCACAGTGGGAGAGACTGGCATATGCCCACAGCCCAGCATGTGGCCTGGCAGCTCAGGTCCATTCCTTGGCTCACACATTAAAGAAGGCACTTTTTAGTGTTCTGTGCAAAATATATTTTCTTGGCCAAGCTTCCAGTGGCTTGTAGTGGCAGTTCTCTAACTAATATATATTGTTTGATATTTAAGAAAACATCTTACTTGGTTCAAATTTTACAGAGCAATTGTTGTCCCAGTCTACATGGGGAGATCTACTCTAAATCTGGTATAGCTTTATAGTGTGGTTGTAACATGTTACGTAAAGCCGCTTCATCCCTCTATGAATCCAAGCCTGAATTTAGAAAGACCCTACTTCTGAGATCTAATTATTTGACTTAAAAGGGCAGCTTTATATAGCAAAACAAAGCAAATACTTTGTGGATAGTTTGTCTCCTTGAAGACTTTTCCCCCAAGATGTTTAGAGTGCACTCCATTGTAGTTTTTCTAATCACTGGATTTTTCTTAAAGCCTTCTTTCTTAAAATAAAGAACATTTTACTACACCTCTGGACATCTTGCTCTGTGTGTATATAGACAGTGCTGAACCACCCCCTGAACTTCTCAAGCAAACTTAGTATCTCAGGTCTTTGAGTTTCTGTTTTCCAGTGGTTTTTCAAACCTCTTTTTATACTTGTGGCTTGTCTATCCATCCTCAGTTTTTCAGCATTCTTTTTTCAGGTATCTGTACTGGAACAAGTTACAGAATCCCAAGAATATTCTCTTTGGTACATGCATATCACCTCACTCCTCAATGTAACCTTGCTTACATATCCAAGGATTTTATTAGCCTTTTTGGTCCCAGTGTAATCCTAGGAGGTCATATTTAATTGACTATCTTCTGCTGTGATCCTAAATCCTTTGCATAGACATTGGTTTTCTCAGTGCAGTTCTCTAGACAGCAAGCATAGTCTACATTTCTTGGCTTAACTCCAAAAGACACCTGTTAAACCAAAAAAGGCATATTAAGTACAGGGTCCTACACCTGGGTCGGAACAATCCCCACTATCAATACAGGCTAGGGGATGAGGTGATATAGAGCAGCCCTGCAGAAAAGGACTTGGGGTGCTGGTGGATGAGACGCAGGACATGAGTAAACAGTGCATGCTGGCAGCCCAGAAGGCTAATCGCATCCTGGGCTGCATCAAAAGAAGCATGGCCAGCAGATCCAGAGAGGTGATTCTGCCACTTTACTCTGCTCTGCTGAGATCTCATCTAGAAGACTGTGTCCAGTTCTGGAGCCCTCAATACAGAAAGGACATGGACCTGATGGAGCAGGTCCAGAGAAGGGCCATGAGAATGATCAGGGGGCTGGAACACCTCTCCTATGAGGACAGGCTGAAGGAGCTGGGATTGTTCAGCCTGGAGAAGAGAAGACTTCGGGGAGACCTACCAGTGACTTTCCAGTACCTAAAGCGAACTTACAAGAAGGCTGGAGAGGGCCTGTTTGCAAAGGCCTAGAGTGAAAGGACAAGGGGCAATGGCTTTAAATTGGAGAAGAGTAGATTTAGACATGATATTAGGAAATTGTTCCTTACCACGAGGGTAGTGGAACATTGGAACAGGTTGCCCAGGGAGGTGGTTGAGGCCCCATCCCTGGAGGCATTCAAGGTGAGGCTTGCCAGGATTCTGGGCAATCTGATCGAGACAGGGATGTCCCTGCCCACTGCAGGGGGGTTGGACTAGATGACCTCCAGAAGTCCCTTCCAACCCAAATGGTTCTATGATTACAAGCTAGAGATAATATTCCTCTGGTTCCTCAGTCTCTGTTGGCTTGGTTGGTTGATCTGACCTGCCAGACTACTCACCATCAGGAAATCCTGTGCAAATCACTGTATGGAGGTACAGATCATCTGCTCAGTAGATGTGCAACAAGCTTGAAACATCTGAAGTACACTGAGCATATTGCAAGCTGTCACAGGGCTCCCTGATGTATGTCCATCCAGGAGTGTCTGGTGGAGCTAGACATGGCAGACACAGTGCACATATGTGCTAATGTCTATCTGAGAAAGCTGGGCAGAACCATGGAAGACCCAGTAAATCTCATACTTCTCATAACTCTATTGCCTCAGTGACATGAAAGGGGCAAAGTGCTTTGCTAGTCTGAGGCATTTATTTGTCTGACATTGCTTTTGGCTACATGGCTTGAGTTGTTTGTATGCAATTTACCTCAGCCTTGCTGCAAAATATGGAGATTTTAGTTTCAACCTGATAAATAACTGTGTCAGCAGAATAATTGAACTGTGTATGTAATTCCTAACCTAAATATTATTTATTTAATAGCTCTGTGTTTTTAAAAGTTCTTTGAGCTTTGTGATTCAGTAAAATACCTTTGCATTTGTGAGCCTATAAGCTTATGCTTAACATAAGCCTCATGCTTATAATCAAGTATGTGTTGTTGAGGTGTTGTCCTGAATCTAGGACTTAATTTTTAACAGACTTATTTATGTAAATGTAAAGGCATATTTTAAGAGGAGAAAGAAGTGATAAGTCATCAGTTAATTCCAGAAACAGTGAGCTAATTTGCATGAGATGGATGTGAGGCTGGCTGTATTGTTACATGAGGGATGGTACAGACTCAGACATTCCTTATCCTCAAAACTTTGTACAGTTTTATTCTCCCATTGTTGGTCACAATCCCCTAAAGCTACAGAAATGCCTTTCTTTGTCCCAGAAAATTCCTTTGAAGCTTGAACTGAGCTTAAACACATTTAGAGTAATAGTTTTCTCCTCATTTGAAAAATGCCCATCCACATGGTTTCATGGCACTGCAAAGAAAAAGCGACATGTACTCCTGCACAGGCAACACCAGAGGCTTGCTGCACAGAAAACTGATCAGAGGCATTCCTTCCCTACATCTTTTCCAACCAGGGCATGTGGATTAAGTGACCCCCCAGGGGCTTGGAATATGGTCCCTTAGTTCCAAGAGGGAGCAGAACCAGACTTGAGCATCTCTCATGATTTCTTTCTGCTCCCAAACCATCTGTTCCTCTGTGGTAATAGTCTTCTGGTGTTTAACATAGTTAATCCTCTAGAATAAGCTGTAGTAATATATAATGGCTGTTTGGGTTTCACATAATGCTAATGGTGTCTAATGAACTGTGGCTGCAGAAACATCTCTTCTATACCGTAGTTATTTTTCTTTTCTTTTTTTTTTTTAAACCTGGTGATTAGATACACAAAAACTAGTTTGGAGCTTTTTAGGTTGCAATGATTAGAACTCAAATCTTCAGTACTGAAATAGGCCAGATTTAATACTGCCCATGGAATCTTAATTTAGCTCCCACTTGTTTATGGATTGTTTGATACTGATGCACGTTATTACTTGCTGCATTTTCACTTGCCAAATGAAAAAGAGGCTGAAGGAAGGTTGAATGGGACATCTGTAAGACTGCAGTAGCCCCATTTAATGCATATGACTAGAAGCTAGAGAACGTCTCTTTATTTAATTTTGTATGCAATATTTATATGATAGAATTGAGCAATATGGTAGAAAAATCTATGCAAGAGTTCATTTACTAGTAAGAAAACTGCAAAAGTTGAAACTATGCTATTAATATTAATGAAGGCTATGCTCCAGATTAACATGAGTGAGAAATGGGATATGCTAAAAAGCACCAGTAATATACTGTTTGTACTTAAAAAGGAAAGAAAACTGCTACTTAATTATAATGTTGCAGTTAATAATGCAGTAGAAATCTTAGCACTTTCTAATTTGAGTGCTTGATTTCTCAGTCTTCATGTTGCAGTAATGTGGTTTCTAGATTTAATTTCCTTACTTATTTGTTTTTAACAGCTCAGAAGGAAGACACATTGTGAAACCTCTGTAATGAGATCTTAATGCTACTAACATGCCTCATGTTTTCTGTAAAGTTGCTGATTGCATTTAGTCACCTCAACAGCACTAAATCATTTCAGCAGTTTACTCTTACCTCCAGTGTCGTTAAAGTTCTCAAAGTTTAGGAAATGCATTTGAAAAAAAGAAAGGGGGGGGGGGGGGGGAAAAAAAGAAACAAAAGAACAC
>VWZO01004396.1:0-71542 GCA_013396975.1 Bucco capensis | reverse complement strand
AAAAATCAGAACAAAGAACCTCATGTTCCTGTGTAAAAATGTCACCTTCTAACATCCATAGCTTTAAAAATAAAAAACAGATTTTCTTAAGGCATGAACCCTTTATCCTTCCCCTGTGGGACTCTAAAGGAGCTATTTAAACTCATATGATGGTGCATTTAAAAGGCTGGGCTGACTCAGCAAATTGTTTAACTATGTGCTTAAATTCTATTGCAATCAATGGAATTTGAGCATGTGCTTAAAGAGTATGTTGAAAAGGGATGGATTTACACATGTGTTTTAAAGCTAAGCATGTACCAAAGTAGACCCATAATACATTGAAGCAAGTCAGAAGAGTTCAGATTGTAAAAGCTCTACATTTGGAGTGACTGACTTCATAAGTCAAATATTTTGATACAAGTTTCCTATATCATCTAAGATATAAAGGACAGTGTGTGCTGTAGTTGTTACGGTCTGTGAATTAGCTAACATAGGATAGTTTCTATTTTTTTTTTCACACTAAAACTAAGAACACTTGCAGCCAAATATCCAAATGTGCATTTTCTGCTCTTTAATATAGTCAGTTTGAGCTGTGAATGCTATCTTTAAAAAATACAGCTACATATATGAGGTTATAAACACATATGGGTACCTAATAGTAGGAACCCACATCCCACAATTTTCCATGTTCTGACCTGTTTTTAACTTATTCCTCCAGTGCTTCCCTGTAACATGAGACTTGATTATTTTGAGGCACTGAATCACTAAACAGGATCATGTTCTGGTTGGCTCAGGGGCATAAGCAGTTCCACTTTTTTATGTACTTCCATCTATAAAAAGCTTTTTCTGTGTTAGAGAAGATTTCTGTTTCTACTTTATCTGCCTTACCCTTGTATTAAACTTCTTTTGCCCTGTACTGTGAAGATGCCATTTATTTCCTACAAAACATTCATTTTTATTTCCAGGAGAAAATATTCACAATACCAAAGTATCAGCTGTCAGTAGTACAATGATATGTGTGATGCTCATCCACTGTCTTGAATTGTAAAACCCTGCCTGTCACTGTGCTGCCACTGCCTGGGTCCATGCCCCTTTGCAGAGCTGGGTGTATGCTGTGCGTAGAGCTTTACTGCTTCCCTGGGAGGAGTGCTCCTAGAGAAAACTAGGAGGAGGGAAGAGGGAAGGCAAGGTTAGAGGAGGTGTTGAGCAGTGACAGGTGCCAACATGGGGATTCTGTAGGGAAAATCCCCTTGTCAGCTGCTGTGCTCCCTGTCTGTCCAGGGGACAGAACCTAGCTAACAGCAGGACAGGGTCATTTGGCACATGGAGGAAGCAAAGGTTTGAGATAATAGGGGAGACTTGAGCCACAGACCTCCCAGGTTGCCATTGAGTATCCAAACATCACAGGAGTATCACAGTACTTTGTTATTGTGAATCTTCTCTTCAGTAACACAAGTGTGAGAAGTTTAAAAAAAACAACCAAACAAAACCAAAAAGGCCCCAACCAACCTATATAGATATGTATTGCCTTTGGCTACTATCTATCGTGTTAGTTGAAGAGCAGACAGATGATCCTTCACCAAAAGGCAGAACTGAGCTTCAAATATTGAGCAGAGTTTTGTGTCTTCAGGAGCAAAAAATGCTGGAGATAATTGAAAATTTGGTGGATTTCTAAAAGCTCCAAGATGACCTCTGTATTGGCTTCTTGATCACAGTGAAGAATGACACACATGGTTGGTCCCCTAGAGTAGGGATATGGAAAAGGACTTGTAATTTCGTTGGTGAGTGGCTAGGCTGCTGTATCATATACGTAGGTAGTGACAGGCTTTGATCACCTGTGTAACAAGTGCTATAAAGCAGAGCAGGACCTGGAGAAGTAAAATACATCCGTGGCAGTGAAATGAAACTTACCTAGGCATAGGTGTATTAATCAGCTAGCAAGACATACAAGTTTTGAAATATCATTACGAAAAGTTAACGTCACACAGGATGCGTGAAACGTGCCCCGATGCAGAGGAGCATAGTGCTCTTGTCTGATACATTGTCAAACGCTACTCTTCTGAAACCACGTTATCTTGTAAAACCGAGAAAGAAGCTGTGCAAATTGCCTAATGCTTCTAAAAATAAGTGTGAGCTGCTCAGACCCTCTCCCGATTTTAGCAAGTCGACTGAATAGTGTGTAGTTGGTTAACGAGTTTAACATGCTGTGCCTCAACTGGTGATTTACCATAAGAATTATATCAAGGATGCTAAATATGGAAAGGCTGCTTATAGCTGCACGCACAAAACCAGCTCCCTCGTTATCATCTGCCTTCTGCTCCCTGCCAGCCCGGTTAGCCTTAGCCATGGCCTATCCCGAGTCATGTCCTGCAGGCAGAGCCCAGCTCCCTGCCTAAGGCAGAAACGGGCAGCGAAAATAGAACGGTGGGATGAGATGGGATGGCTGCGTGGGCGAGGCAGGCACCACGCTGCCAGCACAGCCTCCCACTGTTATTTTGGGACCGATACAGAGGCCATGGCGTTTTGCTCGCTTTTTCACAAACTACTCCCCGGGGGGAAGGACAAGGAGGAGGGAGAGGGGTGCGAGTCCCGGGCAAGGAGCGTTTCCATCCCCGTTTCTCCCCGCCGATAGGGGCCGTGCAGGGGGAAGGGGTTAATGGCGCTGGAGGCCGGGCGGAGGAGGGAGTGCTGCCGCGGTCTGCAAGACAGAGACTGGACAGCTGTGTTTGCTGTGGTATTTTTAAACGCATTAATGCAGGCTCCAATCACCCGGCCATGCTTGACCTATTTTTGGCTCGGGCCGGCCATTGTTCTATTTCTGCCGCCGCTGGGCCGCGCGGGTGTCGATTCAGATGCAAATGAGTTCCCGCTGCTCTCCCGCCAACTCTGTGCTACAGCCGGGCCGGGGAGAGGCGAGGGGCGCGGGGACGGCGGCACCGCTTCGGCCTGGGCTGCTGCAGGCTCGCCCCGCGGGGGATCCCGCTCCCTGCACAGGGGCTTTACTCGGTTCGATGGTTTTTGAGAGGCTGCGTTCTCCCCCCCATCCCCCTAAGCAGCCCGGAGCGCAGAGATAATTCTCCACTTCTCCTTCCACCTGCCGCTGGCTGCCCGAACGCAACTGCTCCAACTCGGTAGCGCACAGCTCCCTCCCCGGCCCCCGCGCCCTCACGGCTGCCGAGAGAGGGGCTTCGGGGCTTTTCCCCTCTCCTGATAGATAACTGGTGCAAATGCTTAAACATTGCTAATTGCCGAAGCGTGTTTATCTTACAAACCCTCGCTGGAGGAGGTAGGACCGCAGAGGGTCGTGCCCGACGCCCCTGTGCAAGTGCAGTGATGAATCTCTCGTGTAGCTGAAGCACAGACCAGTTGGAATATGCTGCAGACAATTTACGAGAGTGAATCGTGTTTTTCCTCAGATGGGGTCTCTGGACGTGAACAGCTCTTGGCTCAGCAGAGAATGCACAGTATGATCAGCTCAGGTAAGAGACAGCTCCGTACCTCAGTGGCTAACTGGGAAAATTCAGCCTAGCACGACCCTTCCTCTAAAAAAGTGACTTTTATTTCTGTATTGTAAGCTGTTATTAAATAATTATGGTAGTATGTTAGGTAGCAGCTGCTGCTGCTTTTGCAGGGAGTCTGCCTCCTTCAGTCTGCTGCTATCCAACTAGAGCAAAATGCTCACATCTGAAATCTAGTTTGGGATTCCTGGTTTGTTTTGTTGTGTGGTTGCAAAATGGGGCTCACGGTAAAGGCTTGTGCAGAGAAAAAGCCTACCTCAGACAGACCTTGTCAGGAGGCTGCAGTTAGAGCCCCTTACAGGCAATTCTGGTCATATGTCTGTTGTAAACAGGATTTGGTCGTTCTATGAGTTTCCTCTTCTCCAGTTTGCATACAAAAGGAGTTTAATATTAATCACTTTCTCTTTTCATTACAGTGTTGCTTTAAAATGTCTTTAACATGGATGGTTTATTTTGTTACTTTAAAACTATTTGTGAAGCCGGCAATGGTAGTTATATGTAAAGACTTGCTGAGATGTAAATTGGATGTTGTTTTTAATGGAGGTATTTCAGAGATGCTCTCAAAGATCACTGGATGTTTCCTTGTTTATTTGAAGCTACCCTTGTATTTTCTAGTTTCTTTGCTAGCAGTGTTTGAGACCTGCAAATGATATACTGAGGATGAATTCAATTGGAAGAACTGTTGCTAGTCCGATAAAATGCGAATTCAGACAGGCTAAAGAAATACAGATTTCAGGCTGCCCTTGTCTAGTCTCCCTTCAGCTCTGTGAGTTCAAGTTCTGTGTTTATCAGGCTAAAAATCTGTCTTTTGAGGCACAGTGTTACCTGGTTTATATCCTTTTTAATCCTAGATTTCTTATTTTGTTTTCCATAAAGTTTGCTTTATAGAAGTCCTATATGTAGAATGCAGGATGAATTGTTTACGTGTACTTTAGTCTTAGTTTCTCTTTTCCCTTTTCCCTGCTTGGCAGTGCTTTTCAGTATTGAAGGTAATTTATTATGTGTGTAGACCACAGCTCTCTTTCACATACTGCCTGTTTTGTTACACCTGTTGAGTCTGTTGAGTTTGTTTGTTTTTAAAAAAATATTTATTTTCTTGTTGGGTTGTCTATTTTCTTTTTGGATGTCTCAGAGTTCACTATTTCTCTAACTTCTTAGAAGACATTTTGATCACCAATTACAGTTCATTTGTCAAGGACAGAAATCTGGTGAAAGACATGCTTACAAATCCAAAAAACAGCTTTAGCAATGACAGGGTAAAAGCAGAAGTTTCTCTGAGAGTGTTACAATTTTGCAAAACCATCTACAGAGTCAACCTCTCCTTCAAGAATTACTGCTTTTCTTTGGTCGTCCTGAGCAGCTCAGCAGGTGTCCAGTGCTTTTGTATTGGTCAGACATGACTGACTGCTTCCTCTCTCTCCTGTTGTTTATTTTTTAAGACTGCATCAAGTTGAAGTTAGCTGTACACAAGTGAAAACGTGCGATTTTAGCTCACTACACTATCCTGTAGGTGCCAACTAATGTTGCTTGAGTAATGGCAATTATTTAAAACATAGGAAAGGGAGATGATTTTCTGTAAGTTTATAGTTCTGCTTTTCTTCACTGGAGACAAGAATATCATGTAACAGTAGATTTTCATCTGATATTACATTAGGCCCATATAACATATACAATTACCTCTGTAGTAGCAAGCAGAATAGAGGGTTGTTTAGAGTTTAAAACCCCTCACTATCTTAAGAGCATTATCCGGGTAAAAGGTGTTTAAACATCTAGTCTGTAAAACATAAAAAAAATCCTCAGTGTTTCTATTGACCCTTAAAACACACCACTAGACTGCAAGTAGTTGACTCCGTATGTAGTCTACTGTTTAATTTATGTAAAGTGAAACCACAAAGCCTGGTGCTGCTGTTGTTTACCTTCAGTTCTCTCAAATTCAGGGGAACTTTTCAAGTATTGTCCACCTCTATGCTGCATATAGGAGAGAAAGAAATACCCTGGCTATTTCTATGTGCTCTAGTGTTTGGACTAGCTAGAATCACACATTTGAATTTAGCATAGCACAGAGCCCTTGCTTTAAAGTGGTTTTTTTTTTTTTTTCACTTCCATGTGTGTGACTTTTGCTCAGGTTAAAAAATTGCATGTATTTAAGAAAAGCGCAGATCCATCAATGTTTGCACTCTGCATCCTTGATATTCTTGAAGCCTTTGAAACAAGCACAGCCTAAACACTCAATGAATGTTTAGATTTGCTAGTTTCCAGATTCAGTGGGCAGGTGTTACGCAACTCTGACTTTAACCTGGGCTGGAGCTATCCCCAAAGAGGATAGATTCAATGGCTAATGGATATGTATTTGTAAAGCAAACTATCTAAGGAATTTCTGACAATAGCAGGCAAAGGAAATAACTTCTGTCATGTGAAGCAGTTCTTCTGGTATTCCCTCAATTACTGCTTTGCCTGTCTGTCTCCATCCCTGCCTTGTAAATCATACTATGAATGAGATGATCTGGATAGGTACCAATCAAAAGTCTAATTATGAATGGAGCAATCTAGATCGGCACTGACTCAACAAGCAGTGTAATTTGCAGACACCTACACCTTACTGCAGAGAGCAGTTTCAGCTATCTTGAGAAGACTGAACTAGATTCTCCCATATGGTGCTGTTGCTCTAAAATGCAGCAGTAAGTGCTGTGCATCTTTAGTTAAGAAAGTGTTGCTGATGTATTCTTATGTGATACCATAATTATTTTAGTTTCACAATTTAAAAAATAAATCTGGAGTCTAAAAGCCTCTTATTTAGCTGGAATTACTTTCTAACTATGATATACCTTTTATTTTAACCCCCCAAATTTCAACTTCTGTGTGTGTGCAATGCAAATATTGGAACCTAGCATTCACCTGGCCTCTTATGTTACTACCACAATACAAGTAATAAACTATAAGTTGTTGAAAAAGAGCATTTGGTGCAGAACAGTCCATGGCAAGAATGCTTATTTGAATGTAGTCAATAACTAACTGATCTAGGCTTACATTACTCAGATACATGTCAGTTGTGTGAGGGAGAAGAAAGATCCTACTCAGCTATGGTCTCTGTAGGTGTGAGACTTTAAGAAGTAATGCCAAGTTCATTAACTTCTGGTGATTTAATACACTGTGCGGTTTTTCCGTGGGGTAAGGTTGCTACATTTGCTTCACTGGCTATACTTAGATGTACAGCCTTGCACTGGCCTGCCTAAATTCCACTGTGGCTTTTATTGGATAAGGCATCTTCTGCTTCCTGCCTAAAGCTGTTGAAAAATCAAGAGTTCAAGGAGATCTTGAGCTTAAAGCCTTGGCTCATCACTGAGTTGATAGGTGACCTGAGGAAGTTATACAGTCCTGCTTACATTAGCTAACCCTTCTGTGAAATAGGGAAAATGATACCTGTCAGGCTTAGGAATCTATAGAGCAAAACTATTCTGAAGAGAATACGATGATTCAGAATGATTCATTTCATTGACTTCATCTACCTACAGGACTGCAAAACACCTGCAATTTCACAAATGTAGTAAGTGAATGTAGCTGCACTATTTTATACTCTGCATTCATCAGGAAATTCAAGCTGTGTCACTTGAATATAAATGATGAAATCAGTGTTACACACATCATGTTGTATGTGGGTTGACAGATTCTCATGAGCTATCTTCCCTCAGTAAACCTCAATGTACAAAATTCATCTGATCGGTTGTATAGCCAAGCCAAGCTTTTGCTTGCTTGACTGTTCCTCTGGAGAGATTGCAGAAAACAAATAATTTAAAAGTTTGCTCTGATATTCATGAAAACCTTGACATATTTGTGTATCTGAATTGGGTAATGTGAACTACTTACAGATACAAAATGTTGCATATATGGTATCTCAAGCAATAACTCTTCAGAAAGAGACACAGTAAATATGCTGAGCTTTTACTTTGTGATTTTCTTCAGAGTAATGAAATGTATTGAGTGTGAAAATTCAGTTCAGAGAAGTTCTGGATAACAGCTGGAGAGGCTTTTTCAATGCCTGTTGTAAAGGTAGAAAAAAAAAATCTAGTGCTTACTGAGGAGACATTGAGAACAGACCAGTGTGGCCAACTTCATGTGTCCTCTAATGCTGTACCATTGCTTTTTTTCCTATTTTTCTATTTAAGTCCCAGCTTCTGGAGCCATGTGATTACTTGACAGTCTGACTTTGTATTAGAAGATATATTTCTAGGTTGTGAGTAAAGCCTGGAATAAGAATTTCCAAGTATGAGATTAACAAGAATAGCAAGCTACAAAAGCTGGGAAGTAAATAAAAAAGAATGAAGAACAGAATTTCAAAACCTTTTTGAGTGGCTTTCCTGATAGCATTGAACACTGCATTTAATACAGAGGTTCAGTAGTACTGGCACTAGGAGACTAGCTCCCCTCTTTTGTGTGTTGAGCTAAATCGCTTTATTGGAAAAGAGCTTTTTACTTCAGTCATTTATCATTTTAGCTGCTCTGCTTTGTAAAACCTATTGGTTTGCACTGCACTCAAATGCACGCAGTTTCAGTCAGTCTTACTTGCTGTGAAACTGTCCATTTAGTTCATTAAGTTTTGTGTTGGGTATGAGGAACACTTGTACCTCTTCCTACTGGCAGAGCTTTACACAGACCTCTCTCTGGACTGACTGACTGACTGGCCCTTCTACATGGTCTTTTCAGAGAAAGAAAATACTGTGAGGAAGCAGGAGAGATAGATAGCCTGCAAATGTGTATATACACATTAATTTCAGGTGTTGGTATAGATGATGGGGAAGGTTTCAGATGTCATTGCATTTTAACCTTTCCCAACTGCTGGTGTGGGTGGGGTTTTTATATGGTGGGTACAATCCAAAATATTGTAGGGGAACTAATAGGCAGATGTTATTGTTGAACACATGAAAATCCAAGATGCCCTGTTCTGTGGATCTCTTTAACAGGCTGACTCCTCTGGGTCAGTTATTCTTAGCCTGGTTATTTTCATCTTATGGCATTACAGGTCTAAGATTAGCCTGTTAGGCGTTATCATGCCATCTGAGTTACCTCCTAATATAACTGTACACCGGAATGATTATTTATAGACAGAGCATTCTGTCATTTTTGCTTTATTTCTGGTAGTTTAAATAAAGAAGAGCAACATTCAAGAAAAACCACAGATTCCTTCCTGCTGCCAAAACAACATGATAACTGCCTGCTGAGGGGCAGACACATTGTTTAAAATATGTGCTTGCAGCAGATGCAAACATCCTCCTTATCTCTCCCACTTCTATTAAAATGAGGTACCTCATGGCACCACTGCTTCTGTCACTTCTGGAGGAGAGACAGGGGTGCCAGATAGATGCACTGAATGACAGAGAAGACGAGGTTGTTGTTGCTGATGAGAACAAGGCTATCCAGGTGCTATTTTTAGGAGCTGGCACTGTCAAGCTCCATGTTCAGTGTGAACATGTCACAGATGCACACAGCTCCTCCAAAATGGACCCCTCTAGTTTTGTTACAAAAAAGTGACGTCTGTTCAATTAGCCTTCTAGGTACTTTTCACAGGCATAACAGGAAGCTTCAACAAAATTACACATTTTTAGCAAACCCTTCTTTATGGCTGCTTCACAAACATTTCTGCTCACTAGAAAAACTGGAGTCCTAAAGCAGAGTTCTCATTCAAAAACAAAGTGAGACACGGTCTCTCCCATGGAAGTTCATTGGCATGTGCTTGCATGTGTTTCACTAGGAGTAAGCTTTTAGTTATACCTTAGTGAAAACAGCAAAAACAGTAAAGTGACATATCTTCAGCTGAGTGTCCATGCAGCCTCTGACTATTGTTGCTCAGGAAGGTGGCAATTTATAAAATAGTGGAAATATTAATGGATTATAACTATCTAATGAACTTTAGCTCTTGAGTTTTACCTATTATCTCTAAATAAATGACATGTTTCTGTCTCTGTGCACAGTCTCTGTGTAATTAGGGGACATCTGATTTGTTCTACTTTAAAATGGTACCAGTGTAAAAAGACTTGCAAAATCAGTGAAAGGTTGAATGATACAGTGCTGGCTTAACTCCCATTATGTAGTAAACAGCTCATTTCTCTGGCAGTTCTGTGCATGGCTGTAAAGGTATGTTGGCATTTAGTATAATCTGAGCGTAGCTAGCACATCAGTTTTATTTGTTTTGTGTCTCTCAGATGTAAACTCCTTCCAGCTTGTGGTGTATACAAACATGACAAGAGTTCCAGGAATTCAAGCCCTTTGTGGATGAATATGCTTCAAATGCAGGATGCTTTATTCTAATGATAATATGTTCCTTCTAGTAATGAAAATGAGTATCATCAAAGGGAGACGAGAAGGAAGAGAATGAATTCTTTGGAAATGAACCATATTTTTACAATGAAAGACTATTGTTCTCTTTCATGATCCCTCTGGTTGGAGGTATGCATGCCACAGGGAGGAACTGCAGCTATTCAATTTCAGTGAAGTCTGGATTGGAATAATGAGGAAGCTTAATGTTAATTTAATTATTTCCCCCAATTGTTCTGTTCTTAATCCAAGTTTCCTTTTTCTTTCTTGGTGCCCAAGGCCACCATCTTGTTGGTGTTGTGCAGTAACAGTATGAGAGGGTGTAGGGAAAACAGACTGTTAGTGCTTAATCTTACATAGAGACTCTATTTCGTATTTGATACTTGTGTTTATGTTTAGTAAAATGTTAGTGATGGCCTTTTATTTACCTGTTCACAACTCCTTTGCTTGCAGAGACAGTAAGTTCTTAGTTCTCTTCATCTGCCTGTTTCATCTCTAGATCAATATCCCTATTTGTAAGTGTGTATTTTTCCGAAGCTTTTTGAAGTCTTTTTTCCTATGGATACAAAAGAAGTAAAAACTCCTGTCAGATTCAAATTAGAAAAAATTTGAACAGGGCGAAGTTCTAAAATGTGTAAGAGTACAGTTTTTAACAATATCACCAAGAAACACAAAATAACGTACCTGGATTTTGAGATTTCATTTCTACATGAATAGTGACAGAATTAGTATGAAGCACAGAATGGTGTAAGAAATAGCAAAAGGAAAATCATCAGTATAAGTCTTTATTTAGCATATCTACTTTTACATGTGGGTACATATTGTTAAAGGACTATATAGAAATTCCTTAGATGCCTCAAAATGCTCATCGTAAAAATCCTTGCATAACAGCTGCTGAAATGTAGGGGGACCTAAATTCAGGAGAGCACTTTACCTCAGGAGTCCAGTAGATGCTCACCAGCCTGTCTCATGCATATGCTCAGAACTGTTCCAGGCTCCAAAGACAGATCCACTCATTCCCACGCACACGTCAGAAATTTGGCACTCTTTGTTTACTGTCACTTTTTCCTACAGGATCTGTTGCAGAAGGGGAAAGTTTTACTCCATTGTTTCTTTTCAGAATTGGCAATAGTTATAATAGAAGGAATTCCATAGGAAACAGTAAGTCTTAACTAGCTTTTTTTCAAGGAGTGTATGGGAAGGACTGGCAGGAGGGAAAGAGGTTTGAATAGGTGAGGATTTTATAAATGGAGTAGTGCAGAGATGAGCTATACAAGCACTTCTTGGGTTAAAATGCTGTTCTAAGGGAGGGTGGGGAAGGCACTGAAGATGCAACAGAACAGGGGAGTTTGAAGTACATTTCTAACTCTCCATAAACAGAGGAAAAAATATAGCTGTATTACTCTTGTAGTCACACAGTAAGCTAGTATTCAGGGATTTCATTCACCATTGTACAGCCTTTTTTTTGTGTGTGTGTGTGTCTGAGAATGAGCTATTTATTTGGGAGAGGGAGAAGTGTGTCACACTGCATCTGTTTATGAACCCATTACCAATTTTCCTGTGTCTTACCATCTTGAATACTCCCTCCCCAAAAGGTAGCTCAGCTTTTCTGGAGAACCTGCAGAGTAATCGTTGCACAGATAACAAAACTTAAAAAATAATCATAGTTAAACCCAAACAAAACAAAAAAGGATAAAGAGGAAAATGAAGAAAGACATGGTCCAGATTTCTACGCTCATATCTTTCTGAATCTGCAGAACACTAAAGCCTATTTGGCTGTTAAGTGCTGTAGAACCTGCTGTGCACATGGAGCTCCTAGCCAATGTTTTTAAGTTCTCCATGAGAGAAAAAAAAACCAAACCAAAACCCCATAAAATAAGCACAGAGGCCTGAAAGCTGCCTATTAGGCCAAGCAGAAAAGGCAAGACAGGAATGGTACAGATGGCACAGTGGTGGGAGCTTATTTTTGTTACCTGTAAATACTGTATATGTGGTTTATACACAGGCCTCACTATATAGGAGAGGGAGCCCTGTAGAGATGACAGATGGTGCTGCTGAGAAGGAAGAGCAGCAGTCCCATCTTCTTCCTGGTCCTGGGCTCTAATTCCTCTGCTGAGCAGTCACATCCCTTGTACTGACACAGATATTCACGTGTTCATTGGGACTGATGGAGTGAACAGCTGACCCTGCTTAAAAAGTGTTGTCGTTCCCCCCTGTTTCCCCATGCCACTGCAAGTGTGTGTTGTGGTGTGGGGAGGGAGGTCATCATCCCAGGGGTCATTCTCTGAGCAGCCGCAACTGGGGAAGGGAGGCAAAACTGTTTCTCTCAACTTCAGCTATGAGCCATGCCCCAAATGCATGTTGAACTGCTGCTTAGGAAATTTGTGTCCAGAAAATAAACCCTTTGCTCTTCTCAACATTTAAATGACAGAACCTAAAATTTCACACCCAATTAGCACCTTGTTAAACTCCAGTTAACTACATAGCACTTTACTATTAAGTAGAATTCATGCTAACCCTCTCCCCATGAAGCTTTCAGTAATTAGCTTTCATCATCTATAGGGCAGATTTAGTCTGTCAAACATACACTGTTTCATATTAAGTTGGAAATTGTGTCTGTGTTGCCTTCATCACCTGCATCAGAATTGAACATTCTGGAAGCAGTAGCCATCTACACCTCTGAACCATCACTCCAGGTGCAGTGCCACATGAAGAGTCTACTCCAGGAAAGCCTTCATGGCTCTTCACAGAATTGCAGCATGGCTCTTGCCATTTTGGTAACCTAAGAGTGATCTGGTGTGCCCTGGCTTTTCCTAGACAACCTGGAAATCAGTAGAACTCAAGTTATGGGAGGAAAATTTTCCTTTGTGTGATGCTGTTCCCTGGTTGCTACTTACGTGTTCACATCAAATACTACCTTATGTAAACCAGAACACAAAGTAACTCTGCCTGATGCTGACATGCTGGCGAATGCAGGTCAAAGGGACCATTGAGTTGTCACAGTTGTTGCTGTTCGTTTCTTACTGAGTGCAATTTCAAGTTGAAGGCACAGTTTGATTCTTGTGGCCGACACTGGGCCTTGCTGAGCCTGGCAACACGAAGTGCAGGCACTTTTTTATCAGAACCCTTCAAAATGGCTGTGCTCTCCACAGTAACACCCCAAGTAGAAGGTGCCAGATCTGAAAGCAAAGACATTTTCTTTACTGTTACTTTGCTGTGACAGTCTGTACATATGAACTGGGGACAGCCACAGACTGTCCTCCCCCCAGTAGGACAGAATGAAAAGCCAGAATCATTAGTTAGTGTTACTAACTTCATAGAAAATAATGTGTTGTGTCCAGCTGTAAGGGCTTGGTATTTGCTTAATTGTCCAGACCTTCAGTGCAGAGAAGAAAACTTAGCTTTCTCCTTGGATAACGTGTTCAGATGTTTTACTTTCATGATTATGAATGCAATTGTAGAGTTTCCCTGGAAGACAGTAGTCACTTTCTGCAAAAAGAAAGGCTGTATAGATTAATCTTACATTTTTGCACTAAATCTACTTTGTTGTTATATAACCCTTACTTGCACTCCCCAGAAGGCCTGTAGTTATGCAAATAATTCTTATTTATAATATGGTTTTCCTTTTCCAATATAGATGGATGGATGCTTATGTGGATATAAATAGCCTGTGTTCCATGCAAAAAACCCCCATGGTAATGCAAATGAAAATCAGACTCTTTCTACTTATGGAAGTCTTTCCAAGCTCTTAATCATCTTAAATCCAATTAGCCTTTTCCTGTTTCTTGACATGGCTCTCTTTGAGATAGGATAACCAAACTGGACTATTCCTGATGACAAAACCTCCTTGATGAATATGAAAACTTTTATCCTGCTTTCTGTACTTCTTGTGTTCATTTTTGAATCTTGCTGTACAGTGACCACATGTTGTCAATGAGCTGTCTACAATGACAGCCATCTGCCTTTAAGGTTATATTAAGGTTAATGAAGCACAATAAGGTATATTCCACTCATTCCTCCTAATAGAAGGAATTTTGTGCCATGCATTTGCAAAAAATGAATGATGTCTTCTATTTTGTTTCCCAGTCACAAAGCTTTATGAGGACCTCTGGCCTTCCTCAGAGCTTTCCATGAAATATCCTAAAGAGATTTGTTTCATCTGTGGTTTTAACCTAATCCATCTTTTTTTTTTCTGTTATTATTCTTTCTAGAGCCCTATTAAAATAGCAATTACTGTTGCCTCACAGTACTGTCAATGTTTTCTTTATCCAAAAAGAATATTTATTTCCCTTCTGCTTTTTATCTTTAAAACTGTTCCTGATCAATGACGAGTTCTTGTAACTTCACCTAAAGACTAGAACAGGGCACAGACTCCAGTGAGACAACTTGTGAAGGGCATTTTGCAAGTCCAGATTAGTCTGTGGACCAGATCTTCAACTGGTACCGAGAGTCACAGCCTCACCGAAATCCAGACTCTTTTTTAGTCACCATTTTGTCAGTCCTTTGAAAGATTTTTTTTTTAATCCTTTTGTGTCTCAAAATATGCATGCTGTTCTAATTCATAAATCATAACTGCATCCTACAAAGTCAATTTGCATCAAACTTGATTTGTTCCCTAAATGTCTATGAGATTAAAACAAGTCAAATTTAAACAAAAATTGGCTCAGTTGTGGCTGTTAACAGAGCATAATAGTTTGAGAGAACATAAGGAAAAGAAAGTCTCTTTCCCTTCTTTCAAAATTATGTACATGGCTCTTGTGTGGCTAAAATAATTTTCGCTAAATCTTTTGTAAGATTAATCTGTAAGCTTAGACAACATTAGAAATTTTACTTGTTTTAAAAATATCAGGAGATTAAAGCAATTGCATTAGTTTATGCATTTCAACCTTGACTGGTGTGCTCACAGTTATAGTTCTATAACCAGATCATATTTGAAATGAACAGAGTTGTTTTACTTCACCATTCATTTGCAATACTGTCTGTAGATGTGGTCCAGAGCTTAAAATGAAAAGAAAATATAAATATTACAAATCTGATATAAATACTAGAGGATAAAACATATGAAGAGGGATTAAGGGAGCTATATTTATAACAGAGAGAGCTCGAGGGACATGGGCACAGGCTATAAATAACTTCAAGGTAACAATATAAATGAAGGAAGGGAATTGTTTGTTCTCAAAAGATAGTGAAGCAGGGAATAATAGCCTGAAGCAAAGAAAAGAAAAGTTTAGGTTAGATGTTAGAACTTTTTTCTAGCAGTAGGAGCTGTGGGGAACAGAGACATAAATAACTAAGGTAGGAGGCTGAAGCACTACCTTAAAGCACAAACTACAGCTATTTTTAAGATTAAAATTACTCATAAATGGAGTCATGTTGCAAAATTCACAGGGCTAGACTTGGTGATGCAAACTTTTTTTTTAATTCTTATATTTTATAATGCCCGCATTTTGTTAATTTCCTGGTATGCCTTAATTTCCCATTGAAGGCTACATAGGTACAACATTTCTTCTAAAATTATTGTGCAGCTTTAACCAAATTAAGGTTAAAAAAATTACTATTAGTCAATCATAACCTCACTTAGTACTATTATTTTTAACTGAAGTGGTGGAGTTTCCTGCTATTATTTGTTCTGGGGAGAAGGAAAAGGTGCTCATTTGTCTCATTCTCATCAGTTCCTAGATAAGATGGTGGCTTCAGTGGATGTATGACTTTTCCAGTACTCATGGGCTTTTTAGATGCCACGAGAGTAATGCAACATAATATTGCAATGTGATAGTGCAACTGTTGCAATATTAAATTGAGAACTGTTTTTGTCTTTAACATGTAATCCGTTAGGTAGGAATAGTTTTGAGGAAGTTACGAGTTTAGTTGTTTTATGCAAAATCCATTGTATCTGTTGTTAGAGTTACCATTGGTCAAATCATGCAGAAATGTTCAGCTTGCATAGCTTCAAGAAGCAAGTGTATTTGTACAAGAAGAGGAATATGATTTCTGCTCATTTCTACTCAAGATTTCATGCTCAGTAGCCTTATATGCTTGAGCTGTTAGCCCCATCAGACATCTCTGCTGCTGTTAAATCAGGCAGGGTCTGCTCTTGAATTAGAGGCTTTGGGGCACACCTGAATCTGAGATTTTTAACCAGTAGTGGACTGGGTCTACTGTGTAGTAGCTCAGAACATGGGCCTTTAATCTCTTCAGGCATTTAGTTAAAACTTAGATTCTTTTCCCGTAACTTTCGTCTATACCTCATAACTGTTAATTTTCTTAGCTTTTAAAAGAAATATCTGTCTTAATAAGAGAGCTTGTAATATAGTTTGTGTGGATAACAGTGGGGAAAAAAAAGGAAAATCCTATATGGAAGAGAGCAGCAGTGATAGGAACTCAAATTTTTGCTTGCCACCTCTTTTTATCATCCCTTCCTGGCCACCCCTAAACTCACATTTCCTCCTCGGCCAGATGGCAATGCTGAAAGAATAACTTCCTCACACTCAGTGGCCACCTTTTTGAAATATGGAGTGCTCTGTGTGCGAGGTGGCCCTGGTGCTACGGTGCTGTTAGGTAGTCTGGACACCTCTGTCCTTCTGGATCTGAGATAAGTTTTTAAGAGAGTGCTGGTTATAGCCTTGGAAATTGCCTGTCCTCTCTCTCTGTAGAGTAGGCATTAGTTACCTCCTGGAGTAATTTGCCTTATTTCACTCCACAGTTTACAGGTCTTGGATATTGGTGTCTAAATATTGACAGTTCTCTGGGTACTGATCATTTCACTCATGTGAAATGAATGTGCTTTGGGAAGGCTCCAGCCTTTACGAGATAGATTGCTAGGTAATGAGAGTTCTGGTTTAATTTATGAAAACTTTTGTGTAGAGCTGTATGTCTGCAGCATGTATAAAATACAGTATTTCTTAATTTTTCTTTCTTCACAGGGCTTGTCATGAGCTTTTCCTCTGTCACCTGTGAGTCTGTTTTCTCAGGCAGTTTCTTTTTCGATTGATCCATGCAATATACAGCAGAGCTTGTTGATGCCTATTCTTGGACTTCCCTGAATTGCACTGCTTTACACTGGCAGAAAAACATAAGTGTTGGGACATCATAGTAGCTACACAGTGGTCCTTGTACACAAAAATACTCCTCCCATCACAAAGGAAATAAGGTGAGATTATTTGGCTAGCTTGTTTGTGTTAGTTTTAAGACTCTTATGAATTTAAAGAATAAACAACCTTGAAGTGTGTTGAAAATTAGAATTGACTAAACATAATTAGTAAGAAACATAATTAATAACTGCTAAATTTGCCAAGATCATAAAGATGGCACTTGCATGTTTACTGTGACTTTTTAGATCAAATAATAGAAAATAAAACCTTAAGCCTATCAGATTTCCCATGAGTAAAAATGGCACTGAGATGAAAAGTCTCATTTTTTGGCATGCATAGTGGCACATTTCAGTATTTTATGTTATATTTTCAATGAGCTGTCTATAAATACTTTGATATATTTTTCTGCCAAGAGACATCTCTCTTCTACTGTAAAAGTCCTTACTTATTCCACCTTCTTGACTGACAGTATCTTTGTCTCCTATTGACCTTTCCCAAAGTTAAAGAAGAGTGAGTCAACTTTTTTCTTAATTTTTATTTCTAGTAAGGTTTTTCCCCTGTTCTGTTTCGTACAAATCTATAGTTTATAATCTGGGAAAAAAATACACTTTGTCTATGCAGATGTTAGAATTCTTTCAGATTACTTGGATAGGAACAGCTCTTTGTTACACTGGTAACAGTCACTTTCTTACAGTGTTCCTTAGGGCAAGTTTGCTTACTTCATAAAATGAAAAGAAAAACTGTCTGTGTAGTAGGTGGTGCCAGTTCCTGTCCAATTCATGTTGTGATTTTTTTCTCCTAAATAATGCTAAGTGTTAGTGCTAAATGTTAGTCACAGCAATATGAATCCAACTTGTCCAAAATCTAGAACTTTATTGCTGTTCCAAAATTAATGATCTTAATTTGTATCTGATGGCAGCTGGTAACAGTTTGAGTTTAAATTGCCATTTTCTTTTGATCACTTGTCTTTATATATGGAAAAATATTCAGAAAAAGTTACCCTCTGATTTGAAATTTTGCTTGTACTTAGGCCAAAAGCAAATGTTGTGCATGTGTGAAGGCTTGCATACTTCTACAAGCTTGAAAAGGGAAGCATGAAATTAAGTATTATTCTTACTTATTATAGAAAGAACAAAATCACATGCTGATGTTCTTGAGTCTTTCAGGAAATATTTTATCTTTAGAATGGAGGCCCCAGCACTGTCATGCACAGCTGAGCCTGAAGCCTCTGCAAAACTGCATATTCTTACACATTTCTTGTGGCACCTGTGCCCACACTGCTGCTGTTGTTGCTTGATAAGTGAGAAAATGATATATGCAGTTAGGCTATGCTGAGCTCCCTACTGCTGAAGCTACTTTGCTGTCAGTAAGCAGAGAAGTGAATGAAAGCTGTTGTCCTAGTTTTAGTACTGTACTCTGATGATGCCATTGGTATGAGCCCCAGGACATGTACAGGGGTCATTGTGAGGAAGGACCATACTTTATTGTTTTCTACATCTGGAAATAAATACTCAGTAGAGTTATGAATAAAATAATATATTATGCCTATTTAGCACTGTATGGAATTTCTTCTGCAAGCTGTTGGCTTTTCTGGTTCTGATCCAAGAAGGCAAGTAGTTTATATGTAAAGCTCTGATGTTTAGAGACTCATAAATTCTTCATCAATCTGAAATGGTAGGTGTGATACCTGGACTTCAGTCCATAAATCTATTATACAGAAAACCTTTTGTTGACAGATTGTGGGAATGTCAGGCCATGAAAAAGTTCCTTATTCCTAAAGAGTCAGGTGAAATTAGAAGATGACATAGTCATTTTTAGTGATTACTTTCTAAGAATGATTACAATTGCTGTGGTAAAATGATGAATTTCTACCCTTTCTGCTGTCATAATATGTCATCAGGTCTTTCACTCAGCAGATTGAAAAGTTTTGTGTAGTCATAAGGATTCAAAACTTCAAATTAATAAGAACTTTTTCCAGTGACATTACTAACTTGGTTGAACGTTGTCATCTTAAACTTGATTGCAGCCCTTGAAAGTACTTTTTAAAAGTTCTGTTACTTAAAGCAAATGCTTTGAGAAGATACCTTTGTTATGAAGGAAAATGAATTTTTGGTTTCATGCTTATAAAGAACTTCGTGAAATTATTTGAGTGTTTAGGAAACAACAGGACTCACAAGTTTATATGAGGCCTTACACTGGACAAACTTCATTGTCAGTTACCTAGAATCGTATTACTGGAGCTCTGAAACTGGCAAGGGAAAATGCATTTTAGGGTAGCGAGATGGAATGATTATAAAGTCCCGAAGTTGTATGTTACCCATTATTTTTAACTGGAAAGAACTAGTAAGTATTTTCTTTTGTTGCCAATAACTGTTTTATTCTTATCATTCCACTTAACACTGCATTGTTTCTTCTTGTCTGTTAAAGCCACAGTTCTGAAGCAGGTTAGAACAGAAATGTCATTGTAGCAGTGGTCAAAAATGATATGGCTTGCTTATAAAAAAGTTTATCTTTGAGCTAGTGTGATGTGGTACTAACATTTACAGTTTAGAAAGAAATGACACCAAATAATTCGTTAGGCTTGTGAAGGTGCTATTCAGCTGTCTGCTAAAATGTAGCACTTTTTTTCCTGTTATTTTTGGCCAAAAACATCTCAGCCGTTTTTGAGAAAGGAGCTAGACAAAAATAAACTATTCTGTCCTTGAAAAGTTCCATCAGTCTGCCTTATTCTAGAGCATGAAACTGGTGCTTTCTGAGCTTTAGGTCAGGAAATTATGTGATGTTTGTGGCCGAAAGGCGACTTTTCACTTTCTCTGTGCAAATCTATTTTTGTTGTCCAAATTTAAATTGCAGATCAAGTTTTGCTATTGTGTTGCTTATAAAATGTCAGTGTGTTCTATCTTCAGTTAGCATGTTGTATTCTTGTCCTTTTTACCAGTGTTGTCTTTCAAGACAGGGCAGCTGAAAGCAGCCCTAATGCAATTCCAGGTGACCTGCAGTCACCTCAGATGCTTGCAGACACCCTCAACCTCCATCACCAAGCATGGTAAGGAGTAGATTTTGATGAAAGGCAAGTTGGAAACTGGAAGCATAAGGGAGAGAAGGGGGAAAAAAAAAAAAAAGAGAACTGAATGGGGAGGGCACTTATTGGTCCACTGAGGAGGCTGGGTCTGGTTGAGAACTACTGAGAAGCCAGGACATGGTGGGAAAGACAGGACTGGGTGAATGATAGAAGCCAGGAGCAGCTTGGGTGGAAGTGCAAAGAATGAATAAAGAACCCAAGAGGAGACAAGAGTGCAAGAAGCTAGAAGGAATAGAAACTGTGTTATCACATCACATTTGCCGCTGGTAGTACTTCTGCCTTTTCTATGTCCAGAGCAGATGAAAGATGAAAGTGTTTCTTATAACTTCATTGTTCCATAGCTGCAGTCATTTTTAACCTCGTAGCATTTATACCCCACTCAGTATGCAAAATTTATTGATTTCTTCATGAGCTACCCTTTTCCATCTTTCCTAAATATTAATATATTCATACAACACCTTTTGTAAAATGTGTGAGGACTTTGCTGCTATGTAATGAATGTGAACTAAAGCACAGAGCATTTAAAATACCAACATACAAAATATCTATGAATTTGTGGTACCCTCATTAAACAGATAAGGGGTTGAGGTTTCTGCATGACTACTTTATATAGTACTGTTATTTAAGGGAGTGTTTCAGTGCTTAATGTTACAGTCTGATTAGAGTTCTATTAACATAGTCGATTAATATAAAAAATGTTTAATTCATCTTATTTATCTTTAAAAAAGCCATATATTTTCGTGAGGTAAAAATTGCTGTAAGAGTGACTGACTGATATAAAATAAATGCATATTAGGACATTTTTAAGAAATGCTGTCAGTTCTCTTGAATTATCTCTAGTGGTTCTTCTTTGTTTCTAGTAGCTTTTCTACAACCTGCAAGCCCTTATTTTGCTGACTGTGACAATTTCAGAAAAATTCTGGAAACAAGCAGTATCCCTCTGTATTCATTATAGCACGTTTTCCATTGGTTTAGATTGACTTTGGGTATATAATCAAAGCGTCTATGAATATTTTCCCTTTGAATCCATGATTATATGGCAATAGCAGTAAAAACACCTAATAAGTGTTCTTCAAGCTTACAAAGATTGCAGAATTGGGAACTCAAGAGTATGTCAGAACTAAGCTTCTGCAGGTGGTTATAAATCATACACTTGCTCTAGAGGGCACCGAGAGCTTGTATAAAGGAGAAAAAGCATTTACTGTGATATGTGGTTTGGGGAACACTTTGCACTTTGATTGGAATGACCACAGGCTTATTCCAAACCTCCTACCTCAGGATAACAAAACCTGTCCTTTCAGGGCTTTTGGGGTGACAATTATATCTCTGAATCTTTATACAAGAATGTGGAAATTACAGCATTCCAGTCTCTCAGTGGCACTTCTTGGTGGCTTCTGAAGTTAAGACAAGAAGAAAAAGCAGTTTAAGTGTGATATCTTTCCAACTGACTCCAATAGCTGCCTGAACAGAGTTGTGATGGAACAGGGTAAGGCTGAAGTGGGATGGAGGAAAGGAGGAGGAGGGGGAAGCTGTAGTGTTTCTCCTGGGAGTCTTTGATGAAAAGTTCCAAACAGTCATGAGGAAATAATTTATTGTCAGCCTCTCAGCAATGAATCAGATTGGTTTTTAGTGTAAGCCTGATTGCCTTTGGAACCATATGTTGTTCATGTTGCTCATAATCAGGAAAACTGAGAAACAGCGGTTCACTATACATGCAGTTCTGACAGGTGGGAAGATTTCTTCTTCTTTAGTAAATAAACTGGCAGTTGTCAGTGTTAGAAACATGTGGATACTGTTTGTACCTCTTAGTTATAAGCCTTAATTAATGGCAGTTGGACCCTCTTGAAATCTTCCTCTGATGCTCTGTAGTGACTGTTACAATGAGGCAGAGTGGAGGAACTCATAGTAATTCAGTGCTCCTCCTGAACACACCACGCTGACACCTTGCTGTGATGTGAATCTCTCCCCAAATGCTGTGGCCAGATCAGGCTTTTTCGCAGCCAAAACGCGGGGTACGTTTTATTGTTCCATGTATAAAAATGTTTTAACAAGAAGTCAGGATAACAAGAGGTGTATCCTGGTTTTGCTTACTGTTGGTTTGGTTTTTCTTTAATACTTCTGCTCTGTTTCCTTAGTTTCTGTCAAGGAAGCAGAACTGACCAGTTTCTCAGAACCTTCAGCAATTATCTTGTCATGCAGAACATCGATGCTTTGGTCTTATACATGGCTTACCTAGAGCCAGGAATAGACTCTTTTGAATGGGCTTGAGTGAGTGGAAATGCAGTGAAGTGTTTCCTATTGGTAATGCTCAGGTCAGGGATGACAGATACATGTGCTTTATATGGTTTTTCTGTTGTGGTCACTGTTCAGAGCTGCATTACTTTCTGAATTAAGATAAGCTGTCCAGTGCAGTTACTGAATTAAATTCGTCCTCTAAATTCTCTGCTTACCTACTAAAAGCATTAACCAAATGTAGTCAAAATAAAGCCTCTGATTAACCAGGTATATCATTTGGTGATATGTGAAGGAGCCATGGCTCATTCTTTGCCCTTGCTCATCCTTAAAAAGTTTTCATTGACACAGGGATTCCAGTAATAGGAGTGATATAATAATGACTATTCTGGATAACAAGCCTGGAATCAATATAATATGTAAGTCTGTATCTAACTTAAGTGCACATATAAGCAGTTTTGCAGTCCCTATACTAGAGTGTCTTCCTGGTACTTGAAGGGTATCTTGTAGCATTACATAGATTAGCTTTCTTTATGGAGCACGCTACTCTTTCAAAGTAAAGCTATTGTACTGATATAGATCCTTTTGTAAGCTGGAGTTGGAATAATTCATGATGTGGGGAATACACTCGTGCCTTTATACACCATCTTATTAGATTTAATAGTTTCAATTTTTGTAAGTCCCTGCTTTTTGTAGTTTTAAAGGAAGTATTCCAAATGCCAACACCAGTTTGGATTCATGATATGAACTACAGTCTTTATTCGTTAAGATCCCTACAGCTTCTGAGCTGCAAAGGGAGTGCAAGTGATATGGAGAGAAGAAAGCTCCATTTTGTTCTTCCCTTCCCTTTTACATTCAGGTAACTCCACTAGGGACATAATTTAGTTAATAGTTTATAAAGCTTTAGGAATATGCAACTATCAATTACCACTAATAATAATAATGTTAATAACCACAATAGTAGTAGAAATAATAGTAAATCTGTACTATGTGGCTTCTCCCAGTGGTAATAAGCTGCAGGTATGAAAGCTAGATAGAAAGACGGAAGAAAAGCATGGGTGGATTCTCACTGGAAGGAGCAGTATTCTATTCTTGGAGTAGTAGGCAATTCTTCTGTTAGCATCAGTTCTTTTTTCTGTCCTCCTTGGTACACATTGCATATTAAAGGTAAAAAGATAAAATGAGAGTTGGAAGATCGGTTTCATTAGGGAAATTATTTTTTCCTTTGAAATTAATTTCTCATTTTCAAAGGGGAAAAATGAGAAAACAGGAGTGGAGAGAAAGGAACAGTGAGGAAAGTAATGTGATGTAGGTGAAGATAACTGGTTAGTACTGTGAGCAACCTCAAGCTCTTTTGAGAGGATAAGACATTAAAGAAAAGCAGGAAAGGTAATCTATTGAGATACAAACAGCAAACAGGGAAAAAGGAGTTAATTAAGTTATATCTTTGCAATAGAAAATCAAATGTGAGCTGACATTTTAGCTGTGAGGGCCACTTTAGGCTGTTGAAAAGTAGTGGAGTACTAACCACGTTCTATTTTTTCCACAGCCTCAAGAAAACCTCATGGCTACAGTGTCGCTGCTAATTTGCTTTTACATTTCATCACACGTTAGTTCTCTGAAGTTCATTGGGAGTCTTCTCAAAGCTTCTGTTGCACAGTTTTTACATTTTAAAGGTAGATAGTTGTGAAGGATGATTGCACCTTCTTTATACTATTGGTATAACAGCTTACATCATGATTAAGTGTCTTAGCAGCATTAAGAATAAATAGTCTGCCTCCATAGAATTAATCCTATAACTTACTGGAATTTTACTGAAAAAAATGCTACTAACAAAGCTGAAGAGCTAAATGGAAACACATGCTCTGAGCTTGCTGTTAGGTAGTTCGAGGGCATATCTCTGCTGTTACTTTATCTCTTGCATTTGGATACAGGATTATTTTCCTTATTCATTTAAAAATGAATAGGAGAGAAGGAAGTGTCCATACTGAACTTATATTGTTTCTACAAGGGTAGCTTATAAACAGATTATCAAAACAAACATTTGTGCCACTCTTCATTCCATGAATAGAGAGCTATCTGATAGTAGTCAGCATGGTGCATCTCGTAGAGAGCTTGAATTTAATACCAGTGTTAGGCTTTATGTAAGAAGATAGCCTATAAAACTGGAGCCCTGCTTTGCTGTGTCGACATGTCTGGAGCTCAGAATAAAATTGAGTTTCCTGCTTTAGCTGCAGCTTGATCTTAAAATAACCTGAAGAAATTATAGTTCTGATTACAGAGAAAGTGAAGGACTTAGAACATTCTCCTAATAAAGCCAGGAGATGACACAAGGCTTAGTCATCTGTAGTCTGTCTGTAATGGGCATTTCAGAAAGGGGAAACAAGCCTTTGAAATTGGATAATTTGATTTGCAATCAGGCCTAATTATTTTAGGAACACAGAAAACCTTTGTTTTTGACAAAAATAATCATCTGGGATCCAATTAGAGGAGAACAAGCCATTTTAAATACAATGGATGCAGCACAGCATCCATAGGAAAACTGATGTCTAGGAGGCAAGAGCTATGTTTGAAATGGACTCTACCTCTCATTTTTCTTATTGCCATTTCTGAAGTAAACAATTGTGCTCAAAGGACACATCACTCCAAAGGATAAATAAAATGCTTGTGACCGAAAGTACATTCAAAACAAATGAATGATAGACAGTAATTTAAAAGTCCTAGGGAAGTCTTTCTATCATCTTCTGGGTATTATATAACTTTACAGCTGGAGAAAACACTTCAGGAAAGTAAATAACACTAGAAGACATCATGGCCATCCTATGCATCCCATGCAGATTTGAATGCACTAGCAGTGAACTGAAAAACTAGGTATAATTTGGAGTTAAAAAAGTTTAGGTTAGCTAATGTTATTAAAGGTCCTTCAGCTCTTCTCCTGGGTTTCTCTTTCCATGCTATAGTTTTGGTAAATCTTTATAAATTGCTTGTGATATTTAAAGGCTTTGTCATTTAGCATATTGAGCTTATAAATGAGTGTATGTAACATGGAGAAGTGAGCCAACGAACTGGTCAGTTGATACTATTCTTCTTATCGATACACCATGGGAGAAAGCCAGTGCTACTTTGTGCCTATATAAGAATCAGAGAATATTCAATGTGAGTCTCAAGGTTTGTTGCCTATATAGTTTGCTGGAGGGGGGCCAAAGGCATACTGTATTATTTACACAGTGAATAAGCATTCCTCATTTGCTCCTCTAAATGTGGATAATTATGACTCATTTTAGGTTTTTCTGTATAAATGACACAGATGTCCAGACAACATATTTATAATTTCGCCCCATCTGTGCTAATTTTGCTATAAATGTACTTTTGGTGCAGCACTCATCCTGTTTTATCAACATTTTCTGTAGTGTTGAACAACATGCAATGATGTGACTAATATTCAGCCCTCATTGAAAGAAAACATATCCACCCCCATCCCAGTGTCATGCACAGTTGTCAATTCTTTGGAGTGTCTTGGTTGGCTTTGCTTTGGTGAGTTTCTGGGGCTGGCTTCCCTCAGCCTGAGACATCCAAGGCTGACACTGTGGTGCCAGAGGGCAACAGACAAAAAACTTCCCAGCTTGTGATGAAAGCCATATGCACTTATGTGTATCTGGTTATCTATAAAGAAGGAACTAACAGATATAAATGTATTTATTTTGAAATTAAGGGCTTTACTTTAGAGCTCATAATTGGAGTCCCCTCCTCTGCACGTTGCTGGGTGGAGTGAGATAGCTAACTAGAGGGGTTGTTTTTTCAGTCTTTGAATTTGGGACCCAACTTGTATGGTACCAACAGGAGAAGAGCATAGCATATGGGAACTGCTCTGCTCTTGTTTGCCTGTGATGTGCTGTAGGTCGTTGATTTTTTCCTCTTAAAAATTTTCAACTCACCACTGCAGAGGCAAGAGGAAAATACCCTGCAGTGTACAGCATAAAACCTTTTTGAGATCTCTTTCAGTAAATCAAATGCATTAACCTTGCTCAGACTTACCCGTAGACAGACTGTGTATATATAATTATTAAGAAAGTCATATGGGAAGTAATTAATGATCTTTGAGAGAAAACATATTTCTAAATGAAACAACTTGGTCATTTATAATTTGTCCTATCAAGTCCCCCAATTCCTGAAAGCCACCACTGCAATTTACAGTTTAATGACCTGGAAAAACAATATTTCCAGAAGCGTAGCCATATTAAATGATAGGAGCAAAAGAAAATAATCCAGAATCATAAAACAGCTAGATATTTCCAATCCCAACCTCAAAACCTTTGCTGTTAAATTAGCAAAAGCAATTGAGAAAATGGGGTCAAGACCTCCAAACTCAGTCTTATTTAAGAGCAAAACATTACAGCAATGGAAATTCTATATAGGATAGAGTTTAAAATGGAAACAGTGTTATCAAAATCACAGGCTACTGAATGCCCTCCTACTTAAAGATGTATTGAAGTACTTAAAAGTAGTATTAAAGTACATTTTCAAGAAAAACAATATCAAGCTTCATAAGGTAAATTCTTTTGCTTCTGCAGGTTTTTAAGTTAGTTTGATTAGGTATACTAGCAGGTTCATTCACACTAATTCCTATTTCCTTAGGAAAAAGTAAACTGTATATGGTAGTATAGTTCATTCTGGAAAACAGTGACTAACATAAATAAAGCAGTAGCAAAGAAACCACTGACGTTTTTTCCAGCTTCAGTGCTGGGATTGTGCTTGCATGTTTCCAGTGTTATCTATCTGAGCACTCACAGAAGAACTCTACCTGTACTATCTTTTAACAGTCCCTATGGAAGTGGAAGGTTATAGGAATTCCTCCTCTAGATGATATAGGCAAATGGACAGCTGATCTTATTGAGGTAAAACAGCACTTAAACGCTGCAGTTTCTCCATTACTGAAGATGCACATTTCTGAATTATTTAGGCATGAAGGAATCACTTGGAAGGTCAATGGCTACTGAAACCTGACACTGGGTGTCTAAGGTCTTTCTTTCCTCAAATTCTAACACTTTTTTTCCTCTGTGTTCCTGTGTATGAGTTGAAAGTCTCACTTTGGAGAATCAAATTTTTCCTACTAGTTTTATGCATACTGGTAGGATTCCTGTGTTCTAGTGTTTGTGTACCAGTTAGATATGCAGGTTCTGCATGATGTGAAAGCTAGAAGCATATTGCCCTTGTAAAACTGCTCCTTCCTATTGTTTAAAAAAAAAATAAAAAATTCCTTCCTTTCAAAAAATCTTGGTATGTAACAAGGTCAGAGGAAATTAAAGTAGCCTTTTCTTCTGTGTTATAGGAACCTCCTCTGAAGTTTCAGACTACCAGACTAGCAGGCTAAATTCAGCAGCAGGGATGCCATCAATTAACTGTATCTGTTCTATTTGTAGTACAAAGGATATGAACAGCCTACATAGGTTAAAAGAAAGGAGGCTAAATGGAACTTAAGAGGTATCCTGCATATAGCACTCTCAAAGCAGTGGGATCTCTGCCTGTCAGCAGTTTAAGATCACAGCTAATGCAAAGACTTGGATTGAATTTATACAGGTGTGCTGTCTAGTCACTAAGATATCTGGGAAGAATTTGTGTAGAAGAGGTTGCTCATAGTGCAAAGCACTCTGCTGAAAACAATGGAAAAGTGTTCAATACAAATGAGTTTTAGGCAGAATTAGCAAGTTCATATTAGAGGAATGCATTGTTAGCTCAGGGAATTGGTAATAATCTTGAGATCTTCATTTCTAGAGTACCAGTTTGCATTTAACCACGTTGTTGATGCTAATCAAAATGCATTGTCCTTGTTATTGATCTCTGTGAAATGACTTTCCAGTGTCATTGGAAGAAAATCCAGAATCTGCAGTTGGCATGTAAAAAAAAAACCAACAGCCCAGACAAAAGAGTTTGATATAAAAATAATTGAACGAACATGGTGATTAACTTAATACCTTCTGCAGACTGAGTCAACTGGACTTCTTCACAGGAAGGCTGGCAGAGGGCATGTGGAATATCATGTTCCTTGCCTCTCTAAAGTAGCATAGGTTTTCAAGCTGTAATGTGACAGTGAAGTAACTATTGAGGAAAAGAAAAATTAATGAAAGGAGTAGCTGGTATATTTTGTCAGAATATCTCGAATCATCAAGAAGTGTGAAACTTCACTGTTTCTCTGTCCTTTGCATCTCAGGATGCACTATCTTACAAGGCCAAATTCCTGAAGGATGAAACGTCTGGGATATGCCTCCATGAGACTGAAAGGATGGCACTGTCATCTCAGACACACTGTTTACACAGCGTCTATTTTAGCTCTCAGTCTGCCTATCCCATCTACATCAGTCTACATCCCATCTACAAGTATTTGCTCCCAATGGGCAGAGGAGACTTAATGAAGTATCCTACTCATAAAGCATAGACAATATGCACAGAGAACCAGTGGAACTACTTTTCCCACCGGATGCATTTGACTTTCAATGTCTTTCACATCCCCTTGAAAGCACCTCCAGATTTAAGACTCTAGGGGACTCCTGTCCCCTTTCATATCAAGAGTGACATTAAAAGAAGTTTCCTTGGCTTCAAGTGGCATTAATACTTAGTGTACTATGTATATTGGTGTTGGACTGTCATCTCGCTTTCTAAGAACATGGCAGAAGTAATTTTTCTTACTTAATGGTATTTGCTGGTGGTAAATGTAGGGTAATGTAGGTATGGAAGATAAGGAGAGAGATTTATTTCTCTTGGTTACTATACCCCAGAAAAGCCAAAGAACAGGGAGAACTCTTGATTCAGAAAGCAGAGGAAAGGCTGGCATATAGTCAAAGTGAAAACGAGCACCATAGCACTCAAGGTTTGAATTTGTTTCATATTGTTTGGAAATAATGGAGCAGCACTAGAGGTTTCACAATCCATTTAATTGTGCTAGAAAGTGGAGGGATTGTGGATTCCAGTTTGTTTTGCTTCATTTGAGGAAATGTTAAAGGTGGCACAGATTGGCAAACTTTCCATTTCAGTCAGTGGAGCTACCCTGTCATCTAGCTCTAGGCATCTGGATATTCACTGATGTCATTAGTTCAGACATATGATAAATGTGCAGTAGATTTTTCTGTGTGTTCAGTAACTGAGTAAGGTAGGGTTTCACTCAAGGGAAGAATGAGCCATGATCAAATTAACTCCCTTATCAGGAAAGGTAAACACTTTGAATTTCTATTAAAAGTTTAATATGACTACATTCAAAATAATTCTGCTTAGGACAAATTTTGGGAGTGTATTCCAAGCATAGTGACACAAAGGGAAACTGTCGTTGTGCATATCCTTAGTAGGTAAACTTCCCCCTTAATAAATGTTGTCTTACTCATTTGAACTAGGTAATTTCAATGTATTTTACTGGACTGAAGGGTAAAACTGATTTTCATTAGGTCTGCTTTTCAAAAGTGCAATATTTTCTCCTTCAATAGGAGGAAGAAGGGTTTACCCGTATCTGCTGAACAAGCAACCTCTTACTGTCATTATCTTGTGATGACAAGCACTGATGCTGCAAAATTTCAAGTTTCATCTTAATAGAGGCTAATTCTAAAGATGCCAGCTAAATTCGCAGTAGAAAAGATGAGAACTTTGGCATCATATGTTACTAAGTATTTTGTTCTTGGAAACAAGATTGCATATGAGAAGATTTTGTAACTTAATGCTGTATGTCAACTGTTACATCCATAGAGATCCTATAAATGTTTCTTAAGAGCAGCATTACTTCAATTGTGTTACCGACAGAATCCATCTTGTCTGTATTTTTTTTAGTCTTAATGTTTGCTGTATGGAAAAAAAAAAAACCTTATTTTTTTCACCTGAGCAGCTTTTAAGGATTTAATTACATTCTAAATTTATTCCAAAACAAATAATAAGGGAGAATATACATTGAGATTTTAAACAGTTTGGGTTGTTTCTTTGTATCACACAGGAGTATTTTTCATTTTTAAACCAATGTCAAAGATTTCCCCAAAGGAGTGAATTGATGTGTATTTGTAGACCTTTTCAGGAATCATGCATATCAGATTCTTACCTAGAAACAATTACCAAATTCTAAAAAAAAACCAAAACAACCCTCAAATATACTTCTTGAGTGTTCTCATCTCACTCTACTGCATAATTCATTCCTCACCACCCAGGCCTTCTGAAGGGATTTCACTGAATTTGATGAAGTCTGGGTTTTGTAATCTGCATCCTTGCCAAACTGAAATCTCTGTGACATCTGAATTATATTCTCTGCTCAGTTATTCTGTACTTTCCAAGTTCATGTACACTGTTGCTTGATTTCAGATCATCTGCTCAGTCGAAGACTCAGTTACAGTAGATTTCTCCTACCATTCAGGAATAGTACAAACCACAGATGACCATGGAGCTAAATAAATTATGATAAACAGCTACTAGAGGCTGGTGATGTTACATTGGCAGGGGAAGAATAAACAAACCTATGAAGGTTTTACAGTGATTTAATGTTTCACCATTTTCCTTTTAGTTCAGGAAACAAAAGAAAACCCAAAACCCACAAAAAAAAATCTTCTGTATATTTAAAAATTAGAAGATTAAAAAAGGTAAAGTCTTATTTGCATTCTGCTTCAATACATTGAAGTATAATATTCTGCACTGGAAATTTTAAGACTTGTAATTGAATGATGTAATTACTTGTAGCTCACAGAGCTCTGTCTCAGTAGCAAATAACCTTCCATCCTGAATTTTGAAATTATTCCTCCATTTGACTGTTGAAGTAAAGTTAAAGAAAGTTTTGTAATTCAGCTAGAAGAGGGAGCCATAGATAACAAGGTAAATCTGAAAAATCATTGAGTTCTTAAAAGCATGTGTAAAATTCATCCTTGTTGAAGTGTGAAATTTTATATTCACTTCAGTGCAGTCAGAAGTTCCCTCCAGATATCTAAATTCAGTGTTCACAGCTGTGTGACCTGTGCTTCTTTGCCTATAGGATACAAAACTGGTAATGATCTTACCAGATTGTTCCGTTCCAGCTGAAGTTTTTGAGGGTGAGTAGCTTTTCAAAGATGATGAATTTTGTTTGCATTTCTGATAAATTTTAGACATATGTAACAAAACCAAAATAAAGCAACATGGAAAGTCTAATGTCAGGCTGACTTGGTCATTTACAATTAGTGGGGTTTTGCATGTAGTCTCATGGCTGTTGGCTTCCTGGGGATGAATGACTGTTTTACAGCTACTCAGCTACACTTATGTTGAGGTTCCAACAAGACATGCTCAAGTCTTGTGCCTGTCACAAGTCACCTTACCTGCTTTGCTGCTGTGGCTCATAAACAGTGCTCACATCAAAATTTCTGCTGATCATTAAGAGCATGTGGTGTGTACATGTTCAAGAGCAAAAGGTTTTGTATTTGTCAGGGCAGAGGGAAGTACTGTCATACTAGAAGAATGCATTTTATTTACTTATTTTTGTAAGCATCTGACTAATATAAAGCCTCTGGTAAAACCACAGTTTAATGAAAATCATAGAACTGTGTAGATAACCTAAAGATTTCATCTGCAGCAAGTGTGATCCATTTCAGAGCTCTTTTAGTTCTTGGCTGCCGTAGGCTGAATCTGAACCTGGATCTGAGTACCGAAGGACATCTGTCATTTCTGTGCTCAGTTACTCTTCCTACTTTCCCTGAATAGGAAGGAGGAAAATCTGACAGGATAAACTGGAACATTGAGCTTGTGTTGGTGGCTAGGAACTGAAAATTAGAAGCTGAGTTCAGTGAATGTGGCAAGGAGCTAGAGAACATATGAGAGGAAAAAGCCCTATCAAAAAAACAAGCATTTGTGATTCAGTGTTTGATGTAGACTAATAACCATAAAACTCCTTTTGCTGTTCTTGAATGTCTACTTTAAGTTAGTGCCAAGTTAATTTAATAACTGTATTCTATTTAAATATACAACTGTACAGTTGATTAACCTTTTCTCTTAAGTTCTGTAGACCAGTTCACTTCTTATGAAATAGTATGTTAAGATGATTAGCAGAGTTGAGGACTTAGCAATAGCCAAAGAAGCCAATATATTGCATTAAATGGAATTATTACAGATGTCAAAGAATACTGTTGCGGGAGAGGCTTTTAAAGCATGTCCTTTCTGTATTGAGGGCTCCAGAACTGGACACAGTATTCCAGATGAGGTCTCAGCAGAGCAAAGTGGCAGAATCACCTCTCTCGATCTGCTGGCCACGCTTCTTTTGATGCANACATGCACAGGTTGTCCCTTGTCCACTGAGGTAATCACACTATCGTAGAAAGCCACTAGGTTTGTCAAACAGGATCTACCCTTAGTGAAGCCATCAGTTGGATTCTGTTTAAATGAAGAAATATATTTGAAGGAATAGATGGTCTCTGTAACAGGTTTCAGCTGGCAATTAATCTGTGATAATATTTATGGTTTATGCATTCCCCTGCACAATTTCCTGCTGAAGAATGTGGCATCCTGGCCAGTGTCTGAAAACCAAGTGGGTAATCTTTTTACTCCTTTAAGAGGTGTGTCTAATAGGGAGCTTTCTGTGAATGCTTATGAGCCTTTGGGTATCGTAGTCAATCTTGAACTGATTTCAACTGTTCATTAACAATTTGGGTTGTAAATTAGAAGTCTGTGTGATATCTGGTTTTCCACAAAACACTAGTTTCTTCATGTTTTGCATAGTCTCACTGTATTTTCTTCCTGACAAAAAGCACAGGGGAATTAAGTTATGTTATACTTTGAGTCTAATTTGAGCTCAGTTTCTCCTCGGTAAATCTGGCTATGGGTGCTCATACTGAACAGTATGAGCAAGTGCTGTTTGGACAGGTTTTCCACTCTTCTCCCTTTCTTTCTGCTTTGTAAGGCAGGACAGAAAGCAAAATTAGAAAGAATGAGGAATAAGTTGCTAGCTGCAACGGAAAAGCTGCTATTTTGAACCTATATGATTGAGAGAAGCAAAGATTTGATACAGGTTATATTTTCCATGTTAATAAATATTTTGGTATTTATAAGATGCTAAGATTTTATTAAAGTGTTAGAGATTTCTTCCTGTTAGAAGTGTGACACGTATGTCACTTCTTTATTTCTGTTGGCTTGAGACTATCCTCTCCTTCCTTACGTTTCCCTTAAAGAGCACTGGCAAGACAAAGACAGAAGACTGATGCATCCAGAAGATTCATTTCAGGAGAAGGCAGACAGCCAGGATAGTTCTTGATTCGTGCATTTCAGTAAATCAGTTAAGATTCTTTGGTGGTTAATGAGATGGCCATAACCTATCAGGTGCCCATCTCACTCCAGATAGAGGAGGAAAAGCTGTGCAACTAGGGTTCTCAAGAATATCCAACCAAACTGTGCTCTTTGCCATTCATAAACAAGGTTTCCCTGGGGAAGCTAGCTTTAGAGGCATTGTATACCTGAATTGCCCTAGCTGTGACTGTGGTTTCTAGGAATGGCAAATCTCTCTTCTCTATATAATTCTCTCTAGTTTCTCACCCAATACCAGCAACAGTCAGGAATATGCAAACTGATTTTATTAGAGGCACACATCACAAGACTATTCACACAACCCACATTTAAAACGTTTCTGTTTTCTGACTTTTTGCTCCCTTGAGAAAGTAATAGAGCTGTGTCAGAGATTCATGCTGTGCTCTGCAATGACATGAGCGCATTTAGCACTGATGGCAGCTGATTTGTACTGATGGAGACTTCCCACATGTTGAACACAGACATAATCTGTATTTGTGCCAGAAATCATTGTTTCCCACCTGTACAGTATAATCTGCTCCTAATGCCTATGACCTATTTTGAAATCTTTGTCTTTATAGCTGCTTATGAGCAATATTTATAGAAACATCACTGAAAAGGTCAGTAACAGACGTGCAGATAACAGCCATGTTGCTCTCCCCATTTTGTGGTATATTCTTAAAATAAACAGTAGTACAGCTATTTGTTGTGCATGCTTACTACTCACTGTAAGAAATTGTATCTTCCATCATTTATCCACAAAGAGCTGGTGTGCTCTGAATTAATTATGTGTAGCTTCTGCTGTCTTTTGCATACCTGTCTGAGCAAATGATATCTGCTCTGTATCTTTACTTTCACAGAGCTGACTGCTCTGTTAACTGTAGTTTGCTATAAAAACTGCAAACAAAAGCATGGTGGGAAAATCTGTCTATAGATGAAAGTGCTTGTAACTAAACAGGCCATGCAACAGGATGTTCAGATTACAGACCATTTTTTTTAAAGCTTTGAAAGGGTTTCATAATGAAGAGGATATTAAGTTGCACATAAACTACACTGAAGTCAGTGAGACTCAGCTGTTTGCTAACAGCGTAACAAATAACAAACCATAGCAGCTTAACCCAGTGAGGGATTAATTAGTATGATCTGAAAAGCAAATCATACAGTGCTCCTCAGAAGGGAAACTGGCATTAGGTAAGTCTTTCATATGTATAACACTTTATTGTAGCATTTTTGACTGAAGGATTGTGCAATAGTCACAAACTACAGAGGTCTCACATTAATAGAGTAAACTGGAAATTGCAAGGTGCAGTTTAAAACCCATATGTGAATACATATGGCATCTGCCAGCAGATTTGTCAGAGCCATTGCTCTGCTCTGTCTCTGCAAAGAAAGAGAGAGCAAGCAGGAAAGAGGCTTCAGCTCAGCAAGGTGGTATATGGCAGTCACACTTTGCTGAACCTGCTGAGTAGGGGTTACTTTAAGGGGACTACCATAGCCTGGAAGTATTGGCAGACTGACTTTAAGCAGGACTTTGCTGATACTGTGGGTCAAAGAGACAAGAGAAAGTTTAGAAATTCACAAGAAAGGCACAGATTTTCTTTCCAGTGCCTTTAATCTCAGAAAGTACCATAAACAAAAACTTGAAAATCTTGGTACATCTGTTTGATTGAAGGTCCACCCCATTTTTACATGAGATGAGGTTAAATGCATGACTTCCCTCAGTGCTTTTTCACCCGTTTAAGCTTTTGTCTCTGAAGAACTGATCTGCTCTGTGAAAACATGCTTCTCACTGTAGAATCATAGATCAGTAAAACAGTGTGTAATGGCTGTTGTCAAAGAGAAGTGTTGTACTGGTGAATACTATGGTAAGGGTTAAGAGCCAACTGAAGCTGGCCAAAAGATGTGAGCAAAATCTGTAGGAATTTCAAGTGAAAAGAATAGGTATTTACTTATGATCCTTATTTACATCTTTGAGCTGAAGAGAGACTTGAAACTCATTGTCCTTTAAGGTGTGTAACTGTCACATCAGAAGGATACTGTCAGTGGGCACATCAGTATAGATAGACAGTTGGCAGACATGGATTATTTTAGTCCATGAAACTGAAATGGGCTTCAAAGTCTACCACAATGCAGTGATTCATTAGAGCTATCAGCCTTACAGCAGCAGTTTGTTGTCCTTTTCAATTATCCTGTCTTAATACATTCTGGACATTTCTCATGCTCTGTTCCTTCTTCTCCAGCTCACTTACTGAAACTGTTTCTTCTATATGGCCCTCATGGAAAATGAAGGAAGAATTTTCTTCAGATATTTCCCTGTCTTACCATGTATGTAGGTGCCATGAAGCCAACTATAAGCAGGGAAGTACTGGGAGAGGACCCTAACTAGAATCTTGGCTGAGATTTCTTGCCAGATGGTTTTCTTTACTTGGGCTGAAACTAGCTAAAGACTTGTTGGCTTCATATTGGTGGCTGCAAAAAGTGGTCAGTGAAAGGGCAGGGAGGTTGCTACTGGAAGTTGTCAGTATCAGTTATCATGGGCTATTTTCTGATCTCAAAAGTGGTGCTCCTGTGCTGTAATAGTTCTGCTTAATCTAACAGTGTTTTATCATTGCTGAATGAAGGCTGTTCCCAAGGCACTTGGCTACCCAACTTCACCAGTTTTAAAATAGTATTCATAGGGTGTTAATTGGATTAATTATAGTAAATACAATTATGTTTTACTAGCTAAGTGTGGCATGTAGGATTCATATTCATCCCTGAAGAAATTATGTCTTGCAGTCACTGCATACACAGCTCCTGCTTGTTTCACAGTGCTCACACTCATGTCTTGTGGGCTCTGATAACACATACTGGTTTATTAAGGCAATTAGGGCTATCACTGGGTGTATCTTATGTCCCTGTCATTAAGATTCACATCACACATACTCAGAGTGATTTCAGACAGGGTCTTGCCTCCTTTCATAAAACAAGAGCAGAGAGCTCCTCCTTTTTTCCAGGGAGAGGATTATGACAGCTGATCTGTTATGGTCTGTATCCTGCTTGGGAGGGCTGGTGAAAGCTGCTGGAGAAGAGATGTGCAACTTAGGCACAGCATGAAGCAGCTTAGCTCCCCAACATGTAGTTTTAAGTTCTCAAATTTAGGAATAATGGTTTTACTTGAGCCATTCTTCTCTAGCTTTCTGTACTAACCATTAACTGGAACAATTATATAAAAAGAAACACTTTATTCTGGTATGACCAAATGGTTCTTCGTTTTACAGCTCTTGGCATAGCTTTATAATGTCTGTTTCTTAATCCAGCTCTCTTTAATAAACTTCAAATAAAGTTGATACTGCTTTTTTCTTAGTTCGTCTTCATTTTTAGCTTGACTCTTTTGTGGTAGCATACCCCAGTGCTTCTGCAGCTTTCTACTGAATTATGTGGTTATACTATGTTCTAATAGTAAAACAAAATTAAAAACAATAATATGAATATAAAGTTATATGTAGATTTATAAAAATATAACAAAATTACAAGAATTTAATTTTTGAGGATAGTTTTCAAATAATACTAATTTCAAGTAGATTACTCATTGCAGTGGCACAAGACTCAGTGGAGTTTGTTATGGCCAAAAAAGTGTTTTGAGAGAAAACCTTCAGGAGTTTGTGGTTTTTATTCTATTCTTTTAGGCAATGCAAGCATTATATTCCAAAAAGCTTAAGAAAATGGTTAAGAACATACTGTGCTAGCAAATACAGGTATTTTGATGCATTAGTCATTTTACTGAGCAACTCCAGTAGCATGTTGATACTTCTGTACTCTAGAGACTGTGGTCAGTCCCTGGTGCCCAGGCTTGGGCTGAGGACTGGAACCACAGTCATTTAGCAGGAAATTTATAGTGGTTCAGACTGTGCCTTGGAATATTGGGTAGCCTGCTGTGGAAAAGGAAACCGCAGGGGAAGGGATGCAAACAGCTCTGCATGCCCATGCCAACATATACCACTGGTTCAATGACCCTACCAGTAAAGCTTCACAGTGGGAGGAGATACCAGTGAATGTTACATAGTCAGGAGTAGTACCTAAAGGTGATGGTAAGGAGTTTATAAAGCAGATGGGAAGGGAGCAAAATACACAGTATCTATTCAAAGCATGTTAAAAAATATATCTGAATTTTGCTACATAATCTCCTTAAATATGGTTGTGTTTGGGCTGAGGTTTTCTGATGCAGTTCCTTTGCTCTTTTTGCTGTCTGTGCTGTGGTCCTCTGTGTTCTTTCAGAAGGTTTAACATGTATTTGAACTTTTTTCTTTTCTGAAAGTATTGCAGTGTGAAATAGGGTCTAGGTGGCTTAGTTCAAGCAGAAAAACGATGAAACAAGAGTAGTAAGTATTCATGGAGTGAATTTGTGGGAAGCAGATTCCCTTCACTGTGCTAGGGTGTTTTTTTGTGGGGTTTTTTGGGGTTTTTTGGTGTTTTTTTGAAAGTACAATATATCATCTTGGAATTACTTTAATGTGGAGTCCACTGTTATTACAGGAAGGAAGAAATGCTTGTAATACAGCATGACACTAATAGGTGAATGGACAATCATTTATCATGAAAGATTTGCAGATCTGTTTCTTGGAAAAAGATCAGTTTTGACATTTATTTATGAACACTAAATTGGAAACTGTTTATAGTGTAATATAATTATCTCCAATTATTCATTTTATCTTCATCATCTTTTTACTTTCTCCTCTCCTTTTTGACAAGTTGGTGGTAGGATCAGTAGGTCTTGAAAGGCTAGCTGTGTTGACAACTGTCTTTGACAGCTTTGGCATTTTCCCTCTGGAAACAACACTGTACATACTTTATTGAAATCAGTCTTACTTTCTTGAGACATGTTTGTGTCTTTCTACCCTTTGTTAATATGATTCTCATTTAGAAACAGGAACTGTGAAATGTGCTGAGGAATAAATAGATCTTTTCTAAATAGACATTGTCAAGGAAGAGCAAAGGAAGTGAATTGTGCAAACTCTTAGAACTGAATACGTTTATTTCAGAAAAAGACATACTTCTGAGCTCAGAATGGCTTTTGCTTTACAAGTAAGTTACTTTTTCTCTCTCTTTTAATAATGGTAATGGGGAAAATTTGTGATGGCAGTTCCTGCAGATGAGGGGTTGCAGAAGATAGCTGTTCGAGTGTGTTCACCAGCTTGGTTTCAAAACTGGAAAAGCCAGCAGAGTTTTAAGCCTAGGTGGGCACTGTATTGAAGCTTATGCCATGTAAACCTGCCTGGCATTATCAGAATAATTTCTTTGCTTTAGTAGTGTTTTGAAGTCAGAAGCACGTGGATCTGAACACACACGTGGGGAAAACATGCCCTCTAAGGTCTCAGCGAAGAGGACTCTATTTAAAGGACTGGAAAGTTTCGTGGTTAATTTTCCATCTAGTGTCCCTCTTTAGTTTGAGGGAAAGATGATCAGCAGGTCCACATTGGAAAGTCAGAAGATAACTCTGAAGAGGGTTAATGTGGTTCTGAGATCTCAGAAATGATTGAAGTGAGCATTTGTTTCTCTACCTGCCTGGAGAAGTTCTGTGTGGGCAATCATTTTTAAGGAACTGATAGAATTCTGAAGATTTTGTGTAGTTTGCACACAGATACTTTCTTAGGACATTTGGACTATAGAATATAACTGTGTGTTGAGCTGCAGGATTTTCACTCAGTTCTGGAAGTTTGGGGCCATTAGTCAGTTTTCTGAGTGATTGTCAAGATTTTGTGTGTGTCTTCAGATGGTTGTGGAAGGCCATCATTGGATGAAAGTTGTAAGGTGCTGTTTCAGTGGGTTTTACTGAAAGTTTGAATGTCAGAAGGGACAAAGTTTATTAATTGAATATTAATTGTATGTTGTGTCCTTAGGCAGGCATACAGGAATTCAAAGCTGAATATCTTATTGCCAGTCATAATTTCCAGTCAAAAGTTACACTTTTCAATAAGCTAAATTAGAAGTGGATGGCCGCAGAAATTGTCAGATGGTTTAAAAAAGGGATAAAGGGATTTCAGGTGGTCCCTAATGATTTCCTAGTTAACTGTTTGCTGTAATAATTAGCCCTGTCAACAGAGAGGGTGATCCCATCCAGTAGCACTGATGAGATCTTCACCTTATGCCACAGTAATATGTTGTCAGTATAAAGGTATTTGCACAATATCGTATTTTTGATATATGTATGTATATATATATATATACGTGGCCATATACCATATATATGTGTATAAAAATTGTTGACTAACTAAGAATCCTTGGTCTCCTTGTTCCAAGAACAGGATCTACAGTTGTTCACCCTTGTGACCCCGAGTCACGCAGCTTTATGGAATATTATTTCCATACCTTTTTAAAGGTGGGTGATAAATTTAGCATGGCACTGTCTGAAGTTAACCTCCTTGTCATTAGTATTGAGATCTCAGCAGCTTCATCCCCGTCTGCAACTAGTCTCCTCTTTATCAGAATGTCCTCCAAGATGAGGTGAAGCAGGCTCTATAAAAGATGGTGCAAGTTCTGGAAATGGCTGAATTAAGAGGGTAGTAGAGAGTGATATTTGGTCATTTCCCCTTTTTTAAGAAAGATAATATGCTAATTTTCATCATCTCTGGCATGGAAGTTGAGCCATTCATTGTATCTGTATTCAAAAGGCATTTAAGATAAATCCTTGAGAAATCCTTTTGCCTGTGCGTTGACTATCAGTTTCATTTTTTCTGTTATTCTCTGGCAGATGTAGGTGTGGTTGGAAATGAGATGGAATGTTATGGGTGCATGAACAATCTCTTTCTGAACCAAAAGCTAGTCAGCTTGTCACTGTGGGACTCATGAGTTGTGGAGGAAGTGAAAGCTAACAGTATTGGGTATCAGCTTTGCTTTGTGTTGTTTCATCAGGTGCATAGCTCTCAATTAATATTACCCATATACTTGGAATAAGTGAAATCTATGGCATCTCCACTGTCTATATATTTCCAGACCTCATTTCCTTCAGGTAGACTGACTTCTGGTCATTCTCTCCATATTTATGATATGTCCAGACCCTGTTATTCTTGTGCTTTCTGCAAAATGCCTTTATCTGCAATGATGAGTAGCTAGTGACTGTGTAGATCTTATGGTAGTTCTAGGAAATGGTGTTTTACGTTGGCGAGTAGAGGGAAGTCAGCTTCTTGTGATATATTCCATCACCTTCAGTTCCTAACATATCGCATGAAACATACTTTATGGATATACTACCATGAACTCAGCATTCATTTAATTAATTACACTTAACAGTAAGCCGAGAGGGCAGGGCCAAGGTTGGCTACAGGGAAAGCCATAACAATGTAGAAATTTCAGTTCAGGTATTCACTATCAGATCCTAATTAAGGGAAGAAAACCAAATGCAAGCATGTAAAATAATTAGTGTAAATAACCTCATCAGCCAAAATAAATTCCTGCTTCTTAGCAGCATAACTCTTAAGAACTGTCAGTGTGCATGGCATAAGTATAAAAAGCCATAGAAAGTGAAACTGTACTTTCTGGACACATCAGAAATGACTGGCATTTTGTTCTTAATTCTTTTAATATGCTTCAATAAACTAAAGCTATTCAAAATCACTTCTGTTAGCTTTTGAAATACTTCTAGTAAGAAAGAGGAAAACTCAGAATTAGTCATATTACTGCAGTTAGGAAGAGTTTTTTAAATTTCTAAGAAAAACAGATCATAGTTAAAGAGAAGAACCTAGTAAGGGAGGGAGTAAGGGAGGGATACTGCTGCAGCAACTGAGATGTTGTGTTGAAAATCTTGTGATCCAGCCTTGTGCATTGCTGCAGTAAGGAGGTTTCAGGCTAGATTTCAGCTTGTTTCTTGTTGAAGTGGACGTGCTAATGACTTCTGTACGAAGCTCTCTCAGGTGCTTTGCTTTAAAATGAGTATTATAGACTTTACATGGCAAACCTTAATTAGTTGCACCGCCTTCTCTCAGTCTTATAACATAATGTTAATACTATCTCATTGATGACAAGAAGTTCTGCTTAAAGGGTGTAAACTGAGCACTTTCTTTCCTCTTGCCTCTTGTATTGTGGAATTCTAGTTTATAATGACATTTCCAGCCAGACTCAAAAGCTCAGTAAGCAGGACTAAATGTGCTTCTTACTGCACTGTGTTAAGATTTGTTCATCTCAGATCTGATCAGAGGGAACTTCTGCTCAGAATGATTCATGTGCTAAGTGAGGGATGGGGGTTTCAATATGACTAGGGTTTATTTAAATTATTAGGCTGAGTTTCTCAAAGGACCCAAAGAGTTTCTTGAAGAGTAATTTTGAGTGTTGACTCCATTCAAGCAGTCAGTCTAGTGTGCATGTTCCAGGCCTGATCAGCAGATTTCTAAAATGAGTTTGAAATTTGAGAAGAGTTCCCAGTGACTTTTGTAGACTCTTTAATAGGAAATTAAATTTCTGGAAAAGCTTACTCAAGAAATAAGCTCTCATTTGAGACTGAAGAAATGCCCACTGCCTTGACTGACTTTCTGCGTGTCAGATGAGTTCAGATGAAGAGAACCAACCAACCCTCTAGTATGAAATGGACCTACTGAAATGTGGAAAACCAAAACTGGGTAATAACTTTTGGATTTCCAGTTTTCTGAACTGTGCTTGCTGAGTGGCATCAGAATTGTGTAGAATTTTTCTATGGCTATTGCTCCTTTTGACATGAATTTCTTAGAAGTGTTTCATTTCATTAATTTCTGGAGTATTACAGAATGTAAAAAGTCTACAGCTAATATACTGAGAATGTTGCCATCATCTAAATAATTCCTATGGTTTGGTTTTACAGTGCTGAAAAATTACAAAGACAAAGGTATGGCAGAGTGAGCAAGAAGTGATGTAGTCACCATCATAAGCCTATAACTCTACTTACTGATTAAGATGACTAAATCACAAACTGAAGAAAACCTGCTGTATTTACAGTTCTGAGTTGAGCTAGCCTGTGTCTCAAACAGATTTATGAGTATGGTAGTGACTTGGACTCAGATAAAAGAGTAGTAAGTTGTTGATTCCTTAAAATCTTACTGATCTGAAGCTATTCAGAAAAAGTAGGCTAACAGAAATTTTGTTAATGAACACTTAAAGCAAAAAAGGTGATTTTTTTAAATTTCAGTGAACAGAATCTCAATTAAGCTTTGTTTTCATTATGTTAGGTATCCACATGTATCTAGATATAAACTGCATTATCTGTCAGTGATTTTTTTTTCCCTTGTCAGTGCTTTTTCTGTTGCCTCCCTCTGGTGGCTGAAGTCGTGTCTCTGCATTCCAGAGGGAGCCTTCAGAGATTCCCGTAGTCTGGAGAGCACAAATCATGAAGAGTGTTTTTCTAAGTTCAGTGTTACATCATTATAAAAAAATACCATTGGCTTTTCTTTCTGTTTATACAGAGTGCAATGATAGTGGTAAGTTGCTTTTGCTCTCTGAAATCTTTTGAATTTAGGGCAGATATTTACAGCACATGTTTTCAAGGAATCAAAGTAGATAGTGGATAATCAAAATAAACAGAAATATGGACAACCATAGGCTTGAAGTAATTTACTGAGGTGAAAAGAGAAAAAATAGGAAAGGAAGAATTTAGATAAGTAGTATAATTGTGATGATGCCAAGTATGTCATAGAATTACATGGATAAGATGTTTTACACCTAGCTTGGTATTTTTTTCAGCTCAAGAACATTATTGGATCTTAGAAATAAAAATCTAAAAGTCTGCCTTTGCCAAGACCCCTGTTTGCTATTAAATGGAAGAATTCTGCAATACTTAGATTATGACTGTGAACCTGAGATGTCTGTCCCCTTTTTTCAAGTAATTCTCCCAAATCCCAAAATAGCAGACTATGAGAGAGAAACTTTGTGATTACTTACTGCAAATGATTATGGTTTGGATCTATGCACTATAAAACCACAGCTGTCTTCATGTTAATGAGACAAAAAAAAAAAATCAGAAACCATCCTGGAAGATTGGCATTTCCTTGCTTCTGAATTCATAATGCTTTTTGTATATTTTATATAATCTCTTTTACTGAAGTGCCTGCCTTATGTAATGTCTTAGTAATGGGAATGAGGCCATCTGCACGGTAGTCAAGGTTGTTTTCTGAAAGACATACTCTGTCTGCAGCAAAAACCAAATTAAATCAAGACCTGTAAAACCTCCATAACTCTTTTTATCAAGCTGGGAGGGATCTTCCTTAGAAACTCCTCCTTTCTTTCAAGGAGCCCATCTTCTCTGTCTGTTGATGTTGTTACCCATCCAACTTTGGGACTTGACTGCTGCATAGTGTTACCATCAACTGCATTGCCATTGTTTGTCCTTTTTCATATTCACCCACTCTTGATTCAATTCTGTAGTCTAGTAAGACTCTATCTTCTTTCCTTTTCTTTGCATCATCATTGGGACCATGTCTTTCCCTTTCATTTTCCCTGCTTTACACATAGTGTTTTCTCTATGCTGTAATATCTTCTGCTGCCAGGTATCAGTAATCCAACAGGCTAACTTCTGAAAAATGGCTAGCCAGTGATCTTGTAGTAGTTTCTCATTTTATTTAAGTCACTATGCAAATATACTAGATGTTCCATGTGAGCAGAGGAAGATAGACTTCCCTGAGTATGCTGCAATACAAGGCAACATGGTACAAAGCAGAGCAGAATAGGAAAAAGTATATAATACAAATACATCTTTGCTAATAAACAGCTGCAATTGTTAATTTTACTTAGGATATGTAAGAGTTTTATTTCTGAGCTAACATAGTAAGTAGGATTGTATTGCCAGTCTGACTGGTGTTTGATTTAGTCTTTCATAAGAAAGATTCTTTAAAGGTATTATTATCCTTCTGCTGTATATTTTCCCCTCCTCTGTGGGAGATCTCAGTTCAGTCCTCCCATTTTCCAGTCTTGTCCAAGATCAGGAGATATTCCGTAAATATTTTTTAAAAACACTTGAGTAATAGAAGGTCTTTCTTGATTTCCTGAGTATAATAGAGAGGTTGTGAGCATAGTAAGATACATGTACCTTACAGTTTTCACTATGCAGTAATTAAAAAAAAAAAGAAAAAAGAAGCCCCTAAATATTGTAGTATTTTGGGGAGCATACAGCTACAAAAACAACAAAACCCTAGGAACTGGAAAATATTCTTTTCAGTCCATTTTTTGGTCAGTCATTTTTTACCCTAAAATACAAAGCTGCCAATAGTTCCTTGGAAGATTTGCACTGTCTTGCCTTCCAAGAATTTCTTTTGGAGAAGTGGCTGTCACACCCCTGAAAATAGCAAAGCTATTTGGGGGATATTTGTTCAGCAGACCTCCACCCTAATTTGCCTGGAGCATGCTGCCCTATAATACTTCAGGATATACCTGCTGGCATGCTCAAATGGTAGCTGTTTACATTTGATACCCTCACTTCAAGGAAGAGCTTTTTTATTTTTCCTCTTTCTCTATGCCATCCACTTGGAATTAGAATAATGTTGCTATGCTCTATTCTGTACAGTTCTGGGAATTACTCAGCAAGTCTAAACTCAGCATTGCCACCAACTTACCTGCAGCATTCACAAGTGGAGAAGAGATGAGAGAAAAGTAAATTCAAATCACATTCTGGATGTATTTGGTACCACTTGTAGCAGCCTCATAGTTTCTCTGGATAGGGGATGAGGTGAAGACTGTAGCAGGTCTCTGGAACCCCTCATGGTGCCTTTTCAGTCATCTTTAGTTACCTGGGGGACTTTGTATGTCTATCATTATACCTGTTCTAAAAAGGGAGGTGAGAGGAATCCATTGTATCATGTCTGCTCTTTGGTTTTTCTTAGCATTTCAGGATATGATGCAAGAATTATGTATGGATTCAAGTGCATGCACGCAGAATTATATCACACATGCTTTTATTTTAATTAATTAATTTTAAGGCTATAATGAAGTGAGCAGCAGATAGTGATAAACTGACCCCTTTTGATTTGGAGGCATTCTACATACTTAGTTCTGCAACCGCTAAGTGGTGCTGCCACCAAATTAAACCTTACGATCTCATTGAGAGTGGTACTGATCCATGCACAGAAGATTTACACAGCCAAGAGAAGGCTATTTCACATTCTTCCCTGTCCTTTCTTGTGCATGCATAAGGTGGGTCAAATAGACTAACCTGATACCATGTACCAACAGCATAATTAACACTGATACATTATCATTATTTAGTAGTATCACCAGTATGTCACAGACTTTGGAACTGAGAAGAACGTTACATAAGAAATTCATCATTTTTAACTGTATATGCACTTATTTTCATCCTGTTTTTATCTTGCCTGCAGCAGTAGTATTTGGATTTTAGGATATTCAGATTCCTCATATCAAAAGGGCATTTTCCAAAAAGTGAAGCTATGTCTGTGTGCTGATAGATGTAGAGAATGTGCATGTGAAAGTTCTCCTAGCTGAAATAAAAGTAAAATAGTTCAGAAGCCCAAATGTAGCTCAGCTGTGATTTCTTGATAACAGATCATCCCAGATTTGAGTTTAAAAGCATTTCACATTCTGATGTGATTTACTGAGCATCTTTGCCTTTATTCCTGTGACAGAAGTGATTGGCCTGATATTTGCATGAACTCTGGCAGGCTCCTAAGTGGCACTTCAGCTCGTGTATTCAGTAGAGAAGAAACAGCAAACACTGTAACATTTGAAAACTTCTTGGCTATAACAAATTAGATGGCATTTATGTTTGTGTTTGTTATGACTATTTGACTCAAAAACCTATTTGCAGAGAAGGAATCTGATTTTAGTAAATCAATATAATAAAGCCTTTGATTTTTTTTATAAACGTCGGCTAGCTGTAATTGCAGTATTTGGTATTTCAAGGCCTCTCACTGATATTTTAGAACTTTGTGGTTGTTCGAGTTTCCTTTCTAGGCCCTGGGGAAATAAAAGAATGGTAAATCGAAGCCCAGATCACTTGTTTGCATTTATTTTACTTCTCATTATGACATGTATGCAAACATTTAAAAGAAATAGGGAAAAGGTATAATCATGATAAGATGTCTTTTATAGAACAAAGTGGAATATATTTCAAGCCTAATTTATTACACTTCTCCTTAATACTATAAACTCAGTTGAGTGCCTCAAAAGGTTTGACAGTTCACTTATACTTCTAATTCACTGATAGTACTGTTTAAAACAATTACTGACTCTTGAATGAAAATCCAAAAAAGTAACTGCAAAGTATGTTTTCTGATCTGAAATGTGTCTTAATTTCTAGTGCTTTTCCTTTCAAAGGAAGTTTTAGAAATACAAATTGTAGTCAAGTATTTAAGTGCCATAAAAAGTCATTGTGTTACTTTGGGAAAAATCTTCCTTTTGTATTTTCTATCTTTTTTTCTTCCCTTACCTATGACAGCCAAAATCCAGAGTGTGATGGAGGATATATAATTAATCAGAAATACTTAATAACATTCAGTGACATTTAATTGACAATTTTTTCAGGTTGGATACATCCTTTAGCATAATTGTGAGAGTGGAGCAAAAGTTCTACTGATTTTAAATGTTGGAAAAGAATTTTTGTAAGTGTCATCCTAAATCTGGGTGCTTTTATCACTACGTTAAAATGAGATGCTCTCAGGGCTTTCTTCTTTCACCCCTATACTTGTAAGAGAGATTCTGCATAAAAGTTCTCAGGTGGTATAAAAAAGCTTTGCCTACATTGAAGCTAACAGAGGAATGACAGATTATGCAAGCTGAGAATTGAAGTACAGGATTTTAGCCTCCAGAGCTGGGATGACAAAAGCATTCCGTGGGAGGTAACCTAACCTTTCACAGCTTATTGATCATCTGACTTGTATCTCTGATGTCACTAATTATTGTTAAAAATTCACCTTCTCACTCCTGCAGTCTGCCACATAGGTCTTGCTGTAGTACAGCTTCCCCCAGAAAGCTGTGAGCCACCTCCTCTCTGGAATGGGCTCCAGATTAGGACATTTTCTGCAAGTTTGAACAGTGAACAATTGCTGCAGTAGTTTTCCTGCCAAACTCCATGCTCTTTAGTCATGGTTATTCAAAACCACATCGCTCACTTAATTTCCTAGCATCCTCACAACAGACACATAGCTCCTCTGTTAGCTCTTTATTTACACTGTAGCCTCACTGCCACTTTATCAGTGTGCCAGGGCTGCTCTTAGATTACTGAGTGTACTCCTGTAATGCTGCTTCTCAGTGCAGAAAGCTCAGAAAGTTTAGGTCCTTGACCCATGTCTGATCAGCTGCTCTGGTCTTATTGCCTGGCCAGTTCTTTTCTGCTCTACCTGCCAGTTACTTTGTGTCTCACCTGCCTGCCAAAGTTTCCCCACTAGCTTCTCTTCCTTATTTTTGCAACATTCAGCCTCTTTTCAAAGTTTTTTTTGATCTGTACTCAAAGACACTGTTAGGGCTTTTCAGGTATCAGTGCTTTCCAAGTCCTCAAGGAGGTGGCTCGTAATCTGGAGAATTCTAGATATAAACTGAAGAGTAAATTTAAAAGTATTACCTTTATTGGAGTGAGAGAAATCTTCCACACTTCCCACCTTTTAGAGCTCTTTGTAAATTCCCTAGTGCTCTAATTATGTCGTGATTGATGGCTAATCCTGCAAAAGGAAGATTTTTCACTTTCTTTGATTGAAGAGGCCAAATGGAGGCAGTTTGTTTTAGAGTAAAATGTGCAAAATTGTTCTGTTTTGTTTTCATTTTATAAAAGGTATATGAAAACTGTGAGAAGTACTGTACAAGTTAATAAGTTTAGCTGAGCTCTGTTTTGTAGATCAGAGTTCAAGAGTACCACTAGTAAAAACAGCTCTCCTATTCTCTCTTTCCTTTGTAATACTTCACTGAGTTGATGCCTCTGGGGTAAGGTGTGGCCATTTCTTGGCAGAATGGTGCTTCTGGATTTTACTTGTTTTGGTGTGTTTTCAGGAATATGCCTTTATTGCCTAGTACTGAAATTGCTAGCTGGAGGATCTTGTCATCTGCCTCTTGTCACATGTAATTTTAGTTTAGCATTCTAACTTTTGTGGTCCTCCTTGTTTACTTCATAAACCTTAACTGCTTCTCTAGTAAAAGGATGGCCAAAAATGAATGCGCTTCATTGGCTTGATGCCCTACTGTGCTCTTCAGCCTTTTCTACTATCCAACAGCGTAGGCAAGAATTTTTCTGGGGAAAGGCAAGTGCAAGGTCTTGCACCTGGGAGGGAACAACACCATGTACCAATACATACTGAGGGCTGACCTGTTTGAAAGCAGCTCTGCAGAGAAGCTCCTGGATGTCCTGTTGAACAACTTGTCAGTGAGACAGCACTGTGCTGTTGTGGCCAAGAAGGCAAGTAATATCTGGGGCTGCATTTGCAAGAGCATTGCCAGCAGTTCAGGAAAGGTGAACCTGTCACTTAGTAGGTCCTGATGAGGCCCCACCTTGGACTATGGTGTTCAGTTCTGGGCTCCTCAGTACAAAGGAGACATGAAGCTCCTGGAGTGATTCCAGCAGATAGCTAGAAAGATGATTAGGGGGTTGGAGCATCTCCTTTATGAGGAAAGGCTGAGGGAGCTGGACTTGCTTAGCCTGAAGACGAGAAGGCTGAGAGGGGACCATACCAATGTATATAGGTGCCTGAAGGGAGGGTGTCAAGAGACTGGAGCCGGGCTTTTCTTTATATTGCTAAGCAGTAGGACATGATGCAAGGGGCGTGAAATGGAAGACAGCAAGCTCCACCTAAACATGAGGAAGAACTTCTTTACGGTGAGAGTTGACTGAGCACTGGAATAGGTTGCCCAGAGAAGTTGTGGAGTCTCCTTCTCTGGAGATACTAAAAATGATCTGGACACAATCCAGAGTGATTTGCTCTAGGTGACCCTGCTAGAACAGGGAGGTTGGACTTTGATGACCTCTGGCAGTCCCTTGCAACCTTAACCATTGTGTGATTCTGTGAATGGTTAGCTTGGATCACTGCAGTCCCAGCAAATTCATAAGGTTCCTCTAATGTAAGAATTATAAATGTACTAGACAAGATGTTCTGGTAAGCAAGTCTATTGGAATTCTTCATTTTATCTCAAATAAAGAATGGCTACTGTTCAGCTGATGGCAGCATACCTTGTTTAAGTTCCTGTTTTTAAAGATGGCATGAATTTCTGCCAAGGAAGGTAACTGCCAACAGAAAAAGATTGCCTCTCTTGGGAGATTATGGTAGGAAAGTGAGCCGGTTTATTTTCCGATGTTTTCTTTAACACTTGTGATTTGGAAGATCAGTGTATTCTAATAGACTAGAAATTGAAACTAGTCATGAGAAGCAAAGCTTGAAATGCCATCTCTTAGTGAAAGACTTAGTTTTTCAGTGATTTCCATTTTAAGGAATAGTTAAAACAAGCTCTTTAACCTCTTTTTACATCTACCCAACAACCATTCTGTTTTGCAAGTATCCCATTTTCTTTCCACAGAATGTCAGAAGCACAGTGGGAAGTGCCATCTATGGAATATAACTGATCTTTATGAGTCTCTTATGAGACTGATTTTGTTACTGTGTTTCAGGATAAAGGCAACTGAGTATTTATAGGAAAAATAAGTACATATGCCTTTTGCAGTGTGTTGTAGCTGAAAATTAAATATTTATCTAATAAATTTTGGCATATTTCCTGGAATCACCAAGCTTTCAGTAATATTTTCAGTTAATATTCTGCAGCCTACTGTTGTATTCATTGCATCTGATGTGAGCTCAGAGAGTTTGTCTTTATTTAACCTTAGAGAGGAATCCTAGGCTTGCTCTGTAGTCAGCAGAGCTGTTGGGAAGGATTTGCTGCAGACTGCAGTGGAAGAGTGCAGGCAGTGTCCTGCCCTGAATTTTGCCTGCTACAACTTTGCCTCATTGGTGACACTGGAAATCTTGCAAAACAAGGCTTACTAAAGTGAAGTTAGCCTTTATCCATCCTCTTCCTTCTTTGGCTAATACCTTGATGAATCCTGTTGCTTAAGTCCTGCATCCCTCTACTCCTTGCGATGTTTGGAAGTTGAGGGCTCTGATTAGGACATGCCATTTCTACCTGAAAAACACACTTACCTGTGCAGAGGGGGTGAAAAAAACGTAAAAACCCCAATGCAAATACACATCCTGCACCACCATTGCTCTTTTGAGACTTAAAATTGTGTTGGATTGGGGATAGGGGAAGATGCTTCATCTAAAAGTCAAAGCTTTTAAAGACACTGATCCTGATTCTCTGCTCCATTACATGTTTTTTCACACTGATGTAGCTTCATATGCAGCTTTGTCTTCCTCTTGTCAGCTGGTAACAAGTAAGGAGGATGGAAATGGCTTGTGGCAGTAGGACTGCCTAGCAAACAGTAGCAAACCATTCAGTTTGCTGATTTTATAGCTACTTGCTTAGAAAAATTTCCTTGATAAGGTATCGGATTAACAGTGAGAGGACAAGAGGAAAGGGCCTCCAGTTGCAGCAGAGGAGGTTTAGATTGGATGTTAGGAAAAATTTCTTCACTGAAAGGGTTGTTAGGCATTGGCACTGGCTGCCCAGGGAAGTGATGGAGTGACCATCCCTGGAGGTGTTTAAGGAGGGTATAAATGTGGTACTTAGGGACATGGTTTAGTGGCATGGTGGTGATAGGTAGATGGTTGGACTCAATGATCTTAGAGGTGTCTTTCAACCTTAATAATTCTATGATTCTGTGTTTATTATCCAGCTAACTGTTAGCTATTACAGTTTTAAGATAACAGTTGCCCCCAAAAGTTAGTAATTCAGTGTGTCAGCAGTTAGTAGTAGTAATGGCAGTAACCTTACTGTGAAGCAGTATTTATGCCAGGAAATAAATTGTCTTTGTCAGTAATCATTGACATTTAAATGACATGAAAGATGATGTGTTGATTTCTATGGATTCAAGTCTCTACAACTACCTTAGTGTTTATTTTTTCCCACGTTAAGGGATGAGGTAAAGTTGAACTTGATGAAGTAGATACTCCAATGCCAATTGAAAATGTGTATCTTATCAAACTAAGCCTGATTTCAGTTGTACATTTTCCTAATAGTGGAAGGAAATTTCTATTGTTAGAATAAATCTGGAGGATGTAGGTTGCTCACCAGAGATTGGAGGTTTAATTAGCCTGAATTGCTGTGGAGACCTGTAGGGATTGATTCGTAGCCAGTGTACACAAAATAGACTGCAAGGTTCAGTTTGCAAACACTATTGCAAACAAGAACCTGCAGAGTTTGCTGAGCTCCAGTTACTATTATTGCTACTAGTAAGGCTTATTATCCTGTCAAAGAAGATGTAAGAAAGTCCATCTCTCCGCTTTAAACATGATAAGCCTTTGTCACCTACAATGCCACTAATGTTAAAAATAGAAGAATGCCGATGGTAAGATTGAGACTTGCAGGCATTGAGCCACTGTCCGAGTAGTGGAGACTTATCTGGAGGACTAGTCAGCCTGTACCATTTGCTGTTGGTTTGCTGATTGCCATTTCTCTCCAAGTTTGATGAAATATTCATGTCTTTGCTCTGCTCTCTGCAAGCACTATTGATTTCTTGTGTAAACGTGGCTATATTTAGTCTAGACAAATGGAATGTGGATTGCTGCTGAATAAATGGGATGAAAGGCTGGGGCTTTGCCTCTCCATTTCTCTTGGTCTGTGGCAATTATTTATAATCAGGAGTAGTTTTTGTAACTTAAAGGTGATTTTTTATAATTTAGTGATTAGTCTCAGAACAAAAGTAAGCACTTAGACACAATCATTCTATTGGGATACCAAGTTAGGAAGGCAAATTATACTCTGAGGTTTACAATCACAGTTACTGGGCTTTAAAAAAACCCACAACCACCAGAACAACAAAAAGAAGCCCCGTATGTTTCCAGATTTTTGAGAAGAACAGAATATGATCAGAAGAAGAGATTCAGATTCAGTGCCTCATCTCTTCTTTTTTTACTAACAGATTTGATTGTACAATTAGAATTCAGTTATCTGCATTTGCCGCAGCTTCATTGCTGCTTCAGTTTTAGTTGCTCTTGCTTGCTAGAATATTTGTTTCATTTTGGTTTTCTCCTTGAAAACAAATACAGCTGTCGCAGAGCAAAAGGAGAAAATATGCTTAGAATCCTCTTCCCTAGTAATTTCCAACAGTGTGTTTGTATGCAGTTAATAATCCTATTTTCCAATGAGCAGTAGGAACAGGAGTGAATGTGTTTGTGTTCCACTGTCCTCTCGTGGATGGAATCAGAACTGCTCAGCTTTAGCAGAGACCCTCAGATGCTATTTATTTTCCTGTTGTAGAAATGTTACTTGCTAGTTTTTTGCGCTTTTGAAACAGATAAAGTTTCACTCTGTCTTCACTTTAATGTGGAAACCAAAGCTTTACAAGTATTGTAGTGAAAATCATGAAATCTCTATCTTCTACTGCTTTTTAGTTTCTTTGATTTAAATAAGGAGATAGAAAAACACAAGATTATTTATTAAGTATTTAATAAATTTAATGCTGGATTAACAATATATACCACTACTGCAACAAATCTGAATAATACAACATGTTTTCATTTTCTTACAAGTTTTCTTAGCAGAATATTAATCTGGGAGTATTTTTACAGAGAGTGGAAAGAACGTGGTAAGATAATTTGCAAAATCTCCATCTGCTAATAGGAATTGTCTGAAGTTTACATACAGGGTATTTTGTCAGGTCTGTACACTGGAGCAGTCTTTGAGTGAAACTGGTGTTTTCCCTGGAAGGAATGATCTCTATTCTCCTTCTCCATTTATGTTTAGTATCCATATGTTTTGTTGTTCTCTTCCCACAGTGGATGTAAAGTCAGAAGTTCCCGTGGGATTAGAGCCTATCTCTCCATTAGACTTGCGAACTGATCTCAGGATGATGGTTCCCATGGTGGACCCAATTATGCGTGAAAAGCAGCTACAGCAGGAACTGCTTCTGATCCAGCAGCAGCAGCAAATTCAGAAACAACTGCTGATTGCAGAGTTTCAGAAGCAGCATGAAAACCTGACCCGCCAGCATCAGGCCCAGCTCCAGGAGCACATCAAGGTAGCAACGTTTTTCATTTATCCCTGACTTTAGCTGCGACCTGAATGTGTTTAGGCAGACATGAAAAGGGAAAATGCCTGAAAGGTTTGCTGAGACTGAGAGATGGCATTTGAGTGCTTATTTCTCTTTATTTGGGTGACAAAAGCCTTTTTAAGCAAAACTGCTAGAACTTACTTATCAGTTACTCACAGCAGTGCTATGAGAATCATCAAGCTTATGAAGCCACTGCATCCACGGAAAATCAAACTACTTATTTTACAAAGCAGGTTTTATAGCCAGACTTCATTATGGCTGTCTTTTCTGTATGTACAGTCTCAAGTATATCAAAAGACTGCCTATTTGGGCTTCTGTTTGGGTCTGTGCCCACAAATCAAACCAATAGGCAAGTGCATAATATTTATATTTGCATTTGTAAAACAGAGGCAGGCCTTGAAAACATTGTATTTTCACTCTTCTCTGAGCTACCTCATCTAATGTAAAAAGAAAATGATTTATTGGATTACATGCACTATGCTAAGATTGCTAAAATGGATTTTGACTGGGAATTTATGATTTTGCCTTTCTGTTCATTCTTCCTTGTGATCTACTTGCCATTATGCTACTGTGCTAAGCTTCCACCCGATGGAGCTGACAAATGCAGCATCCAGAGTTGAATGATGCACTGGCAAAGAACTCTGTCCAGTTTCCAGGCATTTTTGCCAAAAGAGAAGGAAGTGAAACCAGAGCAGCAGACTGCTACCTGACATTAGAGTGCACTTTAATGACAGCCAGTAATGCACTGCCCTGCTTAAAAGACTGGGGAAAGTTGGTTAAGATATAAAAAGAAGTGTAAGCAGAGAAGCAAGTACTGATACTTAGTTATTCAAGGGGGTTGTTTTAGCCAGGACTGACCTAGAAAACAGTGCAAACTGCCCTTTCTCATGTCTTTGTGTTCTGTGCAAGTTACAACAGGAACTCCTAGCCATTAAACAACAGCAAGAACTCCTTGAAAAAGAGCAGAAACTGGAGCAACAGAGACAAGAGCAGGAACTGGAGAGGCATCGCAGGGAACCACAGCTTCCTCCTCTCCGAAGCAAAGAAAGAGGCCGAGAAAGTAAGATCTAATGTACCATGAATCTTAATGTGAAATGATTACCCTTTGCCTTCTCCCAGCCAAAGTGGATGATGAACAGGAACCTGCAGCAAGCCTATTACTGTGTGCAATATGCAACTAGAGAAGTCAAGGCTGTGCTTGCCGAAAGGCAGGGCCACCTGCTTCACCCACAGAAACACATTAGTGGTTTGTGTGCAGACTTGGAGGACTGTAGGAAAGCACATTTTGGCAGACTTGCCTCTCAATAATCTAGCTTTTTATTAAAAAACAGGGAAATTAAAAGCCTAAACTTCTTTCTGAACAGCTTATTTCCTAATCCAAATTTTTGCTCTACAAAAGAGCAGAAAATCAAATTACTTGCTGATTAACCTGATTAACTAATTTGAGCAGTTTCAAGATTGAAAATATAATGTAATATTTAAGAATATCTTTTTGGCTGAGACTTCTGAATGCTTTGGCTAGTACTTTTTCAAACTGCCTTATGTTTGTTCTTGATGCTATTTCACGAGGCCCAACCAGAAGTTATTTCTAGCTCATATATAGCTTTAAGGCAAATGATAGATATACAAGATACTGTTGAAATTTGGTGCTCACTAGAGGGAGACAGATACAAATAATTCTCCTTAGTGAGGTCAGTTTAAAAATCAGGTTGTAGAACTACATTGTGAAGGTATTCAAAACAAAGCTACCGTGAGCAGGTATTGTTATTTGCCCTGTTAAATGAGCACAGGATTTAACTGATAAAGACTGAAGCAGAAAAGAGCTGTACGTTATGCTCACAGGGATCATAGGCTCCTGTCTTTTTTTCTTGCTGGAAAAATTATCAGTTCAATGGTTGTAGGTGTGCCATATTGTAGATTTTAGAAATTAATGTGTCCATGGTGCTTCCAGTACTTTGGTGAATGATGAATCCATGAAAGTATCACTATCTTATTAACCCAGCAGTCGGAAGGGTGTCAGATGCCACAGGACCAAAAGGTTCCTGTAAATGGTGTGAAAAATCAGCCTCCGTGTAAACAGTTGGGCTTTATTAGTACTCCCACCAAAGGAATAACATTGATGTGAACTCAGTGATTCCATTCTAAGTTTGGCTTGCTGGGTGGCTGCTCAGTATGTAGCAGCTATTTCAGCAGCACTTGTGACCCCCTGAGCCCAGCCCCAGCATTTGCTGATGATGACCTGGAGGGAAGGAAGGTGTGAGGACAGGAGTTAGGGTCTGAAGCTGAGGACTAGTAGAAGTATTTAATGGGAACTGGGTCACAGGGGGACATACAAGCTAGCTGTGCTGTGTCAGAGATGAGTAACCAAATACTTAAAGTATCAGCATGCCTTACTTTCAAAGAAATGTTTTTTCTTCCCTTTTGTGCCACTGTTTATGAAAAACTGAAAAAAGGTTTTTCTTTTTCATGCTTTTTTAATGAAGAAGAATATGGCTGTGAGTGAAGAAACACATCCCATGCTGCAAGCAGGAACTGGCAGTATAATCTTATATTGACATACCTTACTTCTTGTACTGTGTTGACCTAGCCACCAAGAGAGGTCAAAATGCCTTGTGTCTTCCTGGTGTTTTGGTCTTTCTGTTTTTGTCTTATGAGTAGAGTTATCGACTAAGACTCATGTTTCAGACTGTGGTCTGTCTTCCAGACATCACAGGTACAGGCTTTTAAGTGGCTTGAATAAAACAGCTCATTGTTGGCTCTTTTCATGATGTTCTATTCATAACCAAGACAGTGTTCAGAGGTCAGGTTTGCTGTTTTACTCGAGAAAACACTTCCTTTACTAAAAACTCAAAGTGACCTTTTGTCACTCTCCTTTTCATTCCATCCTTAGTTTTTTATTTGTGAATTATTAGGAAATAATTTAAATTCTGTAGATACATCTGACCCTGGATAAATGACCTCATCTACTGTTGACCTATTCCTTCTGACTTCACTGGATTTCAGGGTTATGGCCAACTTCAGTCACATACAAATGTTATCTCATTTTGATGGATATCCACCAATATTTTCTTATAGTTTACAACACTTCCAGCAGCAAGGCGCAAGCTCTTTTTTCTGTTTTAGTTTTTGCTTTCTTTAAAAATGTGGATTTTTTTATTTTTTTTTTAAGAATAAGATATGTTTAATTCTGTGTGTCTTAGGGGCAGTGGCCAGTACAGAAGTAAAGCAGAAACTTCAAGAGTTCCTGTTGAGTAAATCGGCAACAAAAGACTCTCCTGCAAATGGGAAAAATCATTCCATGAGCCGGCACCCCAAGCTCTGGTACACGTATGTTCAGTATTAAGCTGTTTCCTTGCCTCATCGAGGTATCTGCTAAAAATTGCCAGAATGCTTTTCCAGCAGGGGTATTGAGAGTCTACCTTCAGAACAAGAAAGCAGTTAGGAAGTGTAGTAATTCTGGCTGAACTGAAGAGCACTAAGTGTTCAGTGATGAGAGCTGTACAGAACAAGATCCTGTGATAAATGTGTATAAACTTAATTTGCCTGCTTCATTTCTTGATTCTATCACAGATTTACAATTATACCTCTAATTTTTGCAAGTCTGTTCAATTTTGTAGTTAGAACAACTTTGTGTTTGATTTACTTGGATTTTGAATCAATCACAAAACCTGTTTCTTGAAGAGATGCTGCTTTCCAGTGGAGTTATTTGAATAGTCTAAGTAACTCACAAGGATTTTGAGAAGGCTAATGGTCATTTAACTTTCCTTACTCTGATGAATTTTAGTATCCAAAACTTTACAGTTTTTAGTTTATGGTTTAATTTTTACAGGTTTTCTCCTGTTTTCACTTTTTTGTACTAATTTATTCCTTTTTAACTTCCTTGTTACAACAGACACATAATCAGTCCAACAAAATGAACTCTGACAGCATTTCTGAAAGACTTCAGTGTTATGCTCAAATTGACCTTCAATAGGACAAATAGAAATGCATATGGTACAATCCAAATGATGCAATTTCTTTGCAATTTGCAGTTTCCCTGTTTAGAAAGCTCTGCCTACACTATTTCTTTCATCCAGCAGTTGTCAGAAAACACTCTTCAGCTTGGAGATTCTCTGCTGACGTTGAGTGCTACAAGCTGCAGAACAGTGTGCTGGCAAAGCTTCTAAACTGAACTTAAGTGAAAAGTTTTATCTACCTTGCTCACTAAACAGTTTGCTTTCTTTTTTTAACAGATGATGTTTCTGGTTAGTTTTATACAAAACTGGTTAGTTTTATCCCCCGTGCCCTGAAAATCCCCCCACATTTTGTTAGAAGAGTCTCGATCAATGCACATCTATTTGTATGTGATAAACTGGACTTAAATGGCTTTTGCTGTGTCTCAGCTGGTCCATATTAAAATGCAACAATCTAAAATGGTCAATTCCCCAAACTGGTGACAGATCCTGTCTATAGGTCAACATGACTCTTATCCTATGTGACTTTTATAATGAGTGCAAAAAGTGTGTTCTTGGGAATCCCGAGGAGTTCCATAACTTACTGTAGAATTGAAATTGGTTACATGAGCCTGTGGTTTGTGCACACTTAGAGGAACAAGAACATAAACACAGCTGAGACATGTGTACGACATATGTAGATAGTTACTGCTGGTCACCTCAGTGACTGCTAATTTGTGACCTCTCTGTGTCTGCTGCAGGGCTGCCCACCATACCTCACTGGATCAAAGCTCTCCACCCCTGAGTGGGGCCTCGCCACCGTACAAATACACTTTACCAGGAGCGCAGGATGCCAAGGATGATTTTCCACTTCGTAAAACGGGTGAGTTAACATAGCTTATTTGAGCCCCTTACCCAGCAATTCTCCTACCCTTTATTTTAACCAGACTGTCCATCAGCAAGGCATCTATCATAATCCACAAAGCCTGGTCAAGATAACTATGGGTAAGTTCAAAGATCCTGACTGCATCTTTACAAGGTCGGACTGACCACATGGTATCAAGAGTTGGTGTTTCCCAATGCTGACAGCTAGTGCAGGCTTCAGTCTTGATAAATTTAGCTTCAAACAGACCATCATTTCACAGATCTTTTAGGCATTATTTCATCTCAGTATTACTTCTGGGTTTAATCACTCTCTGTCTTTTGCATGGTAGATACAGTATCTGTCTTCAGACTGTATGCTTCCTTTAGAGGATGGTTTTCAAGACATTTTGAAGGAAATTCGTGGAAGGAGGAGGAATAGGATAGAATATTGTATTGTCAGTGATTGTCAGAGTTTACATGCATATGTGCATACACATGCACGTATTTGTGTTGCTTTTTACATGCAGGAATGTGTAATACTGTACAAGAAAATGTTCATTTGAACATTGCAGGAAGTTTCTGAGGATTTAACAACTGAAACTTTTGTCTTGACAGCAGGTGAAATGTAGACTTGACTTTTTTTTGCACCATAAAGAAAACTAGAAGGATGGTGGTGGAGTCCATGTGGTTGTTGCCTCAGGTCCTTGTTGCAGTGACCGGTATCCAGGAATGCAGGGAGACACTAAGAGGAGGGGGGGGGGAAGAAAAGAAAACATTAGATCGCTTATTGCATGAGTCTGCTGTTGAGTGATATAGTTACATTCAGAGAGAAAGTCTGACCCCCTACTGTGCTAACAGCCTTTGAATGTGATTTAGCCACTGGGAGATTGAAAACTAACTGCAAAACTGGTACTGACTTGAAAAGCAGTGGCATTTGGAACCAGCATACATTGAGAAAGAAAATCAAGTCTGTATCTAATACTTTGGGGCAGACTCTCTAAGCTCGTATTATATCCCCAAATATTTTCAAAGGAATGAAAGCATGAAAAGCAAAATGCTAATTTATTCTAGCTGAATTACTCTTTGTATAATATTGTGGCAATATAACAAGATTCTATAAAATCTCGTTGAGGCTGTTCAGACACAATAAGCCCTTATGTGGTTCTCTGCTTAATACCACTGTACAACATATATTTTCTGTGGCAACAAAATGTACGTTTTCATTTTTTAAACAAAAGGATACACTCTACGTCTTCTAAACGCTTTGAATTTATCTACATGTTTTTTGAAATGCAAGTTTTAATTTTTCTTCCCTGTTTATATATCTCAAATGTTATGATTGATATTTATGATGTGTCAGACTGTTGATCTGTAAAACAAAACATTTTCGAACATTCTAACAGTAAAGTTCTTGTGCAGCTGCTAATACTTTTATATCTCTGTGGGGGTTTCAAAATATTCCTTAATTCAATTCCCATTGTCTGTAGAAGAGGACTATAATATAATTAAATCCAGATGTTTTCTATATGTTATTCCAAATATTTGGGCATGCAATGCATCAGTTCCAAAATTGAACAAAAGACCTGATGACTCTCTGAAAAGATATCTACAGAATAAATACACAAATACTAATATAATCATTAGCATAACCATTTCTGTGACATTTACGTCGTGATTCTGATAAGGAGACATAAATGAAGTGTACAGCATGTTGTATATTACCAAGGCAGTATATTTGATTGCTCTCCACATCCATGAAAACAGCAACTGTGAAATATCCTGTTTACAGGTCCATTCTCTCTGTATCCTAGAGTTGTTTAATTCCAGCCTTCAGCAACATCCCCACAAAGGTTGCAATGATTGTTCCTCAGGTTGAGAGCAAAAGCAACAGGAACTNTCCAGCCTTCAGCAACATCCCCACAAAGGTTGGGAGCAAAAGCAACAGGAACCAGTTCGACACAAGTCAAATGACCCTAAACTGATCTGGGCGGTTATTGGGCCATCCTCCAGGCAGAGGGGACATTGTGGAGCCTGTGTCATCCTCATGGGACCTTACTAGACAAAGATGTCCCATGAACACTCCTGTATATGGACAGGCTATAAGCCTGCAGAAATCTGACCTTTGCCATGAGGGGTGAACCTCTTTTCCTTCCCTTTAGGCTATGAACACTTATTGCCACTGGCTCCTGATAAACCCTCTGTGGTGCTGAACCTGCATGAAGTCAGCAGTTCTTACAAAATCAGACCTCACATTCCTTTCAGCCTTAAGAAAGGAATACCTGTTGTGGGTTTTAATCACAGCTTTGTTTTGCTTCTCAGTTACTTTCCATATTCGTAATATAAAAAGATGGAAGTATCTTTCTCGTCTCCAACTTTAATATAATGCTCTTGGAAGATAATTCCGATTGAATCAGTTACTCTCAGATCAGATTTTATGGGCAGCAAAGCTGAATGATTCTCTCCTCTCATTCTTATGTGTTTTTCAGTGCTAAGGGGACACCAAGTGTCACCCAGGCATTGTAAATCATGAGTCTTGCTTGCTCACTTTCTTGTTCAGCCATCTATTGAACTTTTGTTTAATTAGTCCTGAAGTAACATCTCCTTACTAGTCTTTTAAAAGTGAATTCAGAGAAAGCAGGAAAACATTCTGTGCAGCCTTACTCTGCTAGCATCTGGAATGATGGGATGCATAGATGACTAGGGAAAGGTGTAAAAGTCTTGCTCTTTCTATGTTTGGTTAGATACCAGAGTTAATGTCTTAATGCAGTGACTATGGTTACCCAGTAACTCACTTAGCCACGTGGATTATTCCTTTCTGTACAAGATGCAGCAGAACTTATCAGCAGTGAGCTTCACACAGCTTAGCTACATAGATTTGGGACTGTCCTAAGGGCTAGAGGCCAGGATATGCAACTCTTTGCACAGCTGCATTCAGATGCTCTGTGTTGACAGACTTTCAAAAGAGCAGAGCACGGGGAGCTATTGCTTCATTGGACAGATAAATATACCATAAGGAGAAGCTACACATCTGTAGCTAGGAGCAGAATTTAGCCTAAACAGCATAAGATCAAATTTTAAAAATGCCCACAACTTTCACCCAAAAGCCTGAGCAGCATATGGCTCATTTACTTCCAGTGAGACTGTTGCATCAAAATTACCCAGAGAAAATTTCTCTCTGTTACTGAACACTGTTGAAATGTTCTAAGAGCTCTGGTGGGAGCTGTGTGCCTTTGAAGACCTGATCATTTAACATGGGCAACTCTTGATTGTCTACCGAGGAAAATATTACCTGCTTGATAAGGTTACTGTAAAACTGACAAAAAATGGAACAAATAACATGGGTTTGATAGGGTAGAAGTTTTTTTAAAGAAAGCTTTTTGTTTGCTGGGGGTTTTTTTACGTTGTTGAAATAAATGCAGGAATTCTGGCAAATGGCCATAACATTTGCATTTTCTTCAGTCTGTAACATTTCATTTTCTATGTGCAGGTGTGATGGAAGCCAGCAAAAGCCAGTAAATTCCAATAAAGGTTAGCTCTCAAAGCTGCATGCTTTTTTACAATGTTGCTATAGATGGAATTTCTGGATTTCACCTCATATTTTGGCTTTTGTTGGAAGAAATTCCGGGGAACATCAACATATCAAGTATAAACTATCTTTTCTTTCCTGAGTTTAGCACAATCATGGCAGAATGGGAATGTCAATCAGTATTTCTATTTATTTTGGTTTTATGCCAGTTGAATCTTTCCTTGCTGATAGAGTTGTGAGCTTACAACTTCCTCTTCACTTAGGGCTCTGAAGATCACTCATATTAATACTATTTGAGAAGGTGTTTGTAGTTCACTTTCTAGAAATTAGAAGCACGCTCAATGGCAATATAGCATAGGTTTTTTACATAGCAAGTAGTACAAGGTTCTTGCTTGGAGAGGGGAAATCATGTCATTTCATACAGGAAAAAAAGAGGAGATGAAGGATTGTTTAATATTGTGATGAAAGAGACGAAGAAGGCTGTGCTGCAGAGTCATGAAGATCACTGTAAAAACCGTATTAAGTTAACCTGATTAGGCAGTAGAAATAACAGCATAGCTCTTGTGTAATGAGAATGAAAGATTCCTGAATGAGAACTCAGCAGATGTAATGAAACAAAAAATGGACTATTTCTTTACCATTATTACTTAGTGACTTGATAGTTTACTGGAGCAGTTGAAACGGAGAAGAAAAAACTTTAAGTGTGAAAGTATTTTTCCTTTTCTGCTACCAAAGTCCTTTTCTGTTTGCATTTTCTAGGAAAATACTCTCCTGTGAAGTAATAGTGTATTAAAAAGCTAGATTTCTTTTGGTCTTTGGTAAAAAAATAAAAAGGCTTAGAGGATCACAAACCCTCAATTACCATGTCTGCCAAAATGAAGAAGTCAAGCTCAGTAGATGGAAGTGTTATTTTTCTCTTGAATTTATGAGTGAGCACAATAAATGGGAGAGGCACTTTGTTGAATCAGAGAAACAAAGCAAACATGATTCTCCTCATTTTATCCCATTTTTCAGGGATGCTAAGGGTTCCTGCCTCTTGGAGTCCTTATTTTCCTGGGTTAATGAACAGTATTGATAAATTTGAATTAAGTGATGTGCCCAAAAGAAATCATCAGTGCTTATCACAGAGGAGGGGGCAGGGGGGAATGTATCCTGACTCCCAGCCTTTTTTTTTTTTTTTAATGGCTTCTCTTTCCATTAATCACCAGACATTTATTCCTAAATTCACGTAGAATAACTTGAGAGGGTGTAATCAGATGTTTTAGATGTTTTAGAAAGACAAGAAACTTTCACTTGCAATTAAAGAGTGAATCTGAAGCAAACTATTGTTAACAGATATTCCAGATTCATGTAATGAAAAGGCCAAAGCAAAGTTCAGCCCCTGGGAGCCAGCAGCTCTGTGGTAGTGTAGTACCATCATAGCTACTGTGCTGGGCTGCAGTCATCTTGGGTCCATAGTGTTCTGCAGCCTCCTAAGCTGGGGGTAAGGAAGGCCATGTCACTCTAATGTAGCTCCAGTTAGAGGAGAAGTTTTTTGAGCTAGCTTATAATGAAATGAAAATGAATGCTAGAATGGGCTTTAATGACACTGTCAGAGAGAAAAGAATTTGTGTAGGTATGCTTTGGTATGCAGGATTCAGCAGAAGTAATCACCAGGATGATTCCCATAAAGGCCATCATAGTCTTCCCATCAGTGCAAGATTGTTCCTCTTACATATTTTCTTTAACATTTACTTTTAATTGCAGGAAGCAAAGGTGCTGTGTGTGGGTGATTCTTACTCAGTTTCAAGATGACCTGGATAAAGGTTTTTCATTCTATTTCTGTTTCAGCAGAAATCCCACTGCTTGAATATGCATTACCTTCTGTCTTGCCAGTAATTAACTCTGTTGTGCGAGATACCAAATCTTATTAGACTAATTATACAATCTTGGTCTAAATGCTTAGTTCTCTTCTTACTGCCCAATGTATAGCCAAAATTGAATTATGAAGTTCTGCTTCATGTAGTTACATAAAGGTTTTCTTACACAAACTGTGTATGTTTTCAGAAATGTTTTATAAATTAGCATTGACAAGTAGCTTGCCTGACTTTTTGATAAGCAGGTAATAAGATACTATACACCTTTTGGACTTTTGAACCTAAAGGAGACAGCTTAAATAAGGAGCAGGGAACAGTCCTAAAATCTAAAGCATTTTAAGAGCATAATGTCCATTGAAAATGAAGTGGAATTGGTTTAATGGCCATTTCAAAGTCTATTCCCTCTGCATAAATAAGTTAGAAAATATTGCATGTAAAATCAGAGACTCTTTGAAGCCAGTAGAAACTGTCGTGTTTGATTTCAGTTGGACTAGGATTTTTCTTCCACTGTATTTAGGGCAGGGACAGTTGAAAACTTTTAGAAAAGTAAACAAGAACATCTAAAAGATGGCAAAAAAAAAAAGAGAAACAGTCAGAGAAGTGAAAAGTGGAAATCACATGGTATCAGATCATCCAAAATAGAAGACATTGGTTAGTGAAGATTGCACTTCTCCAGACTCCTGCAAAACATAATTTCACTGAAAAATCCGTTTAAACCCACAACTCCTAATTAAGGGGTTTAGCTGCCAAATAACATGTTCTGGCTAAAGCCAAGTAAGTATTACAGAGCCATTCATGAACAACGGCGTAAGCTTTGTACTTTGCTTTTGATTTTCTCATGGGAAAGTAATATAAATGAGAGTGATACCTCCCTGTTGGCTTTAACTGTTAGAAATGCAAAGCATGCTGAAATTGTACATAATTCTCTTCCAAAGGAAAGGAAATAGCATTTCAATGGTTTTCCTCAGTGTCTCGTTGAGTTATGGTGGTGCACAATTATTCCTGTTAAATTACTCTACCAGATGGAAGGTTACATTGTATATTTAGCTAATTAAGTTGTAGAGAACTGGAATTCTATCCCAGACCATAAAGAACCTATCTGAAAGTAAACTTGCTTTAATTTAGTTTCGGTGTGAAGATGCAGTGTCAAAGTCTAATTAAGACGTCAAACAGGTGGGGTTTTTCTCCTCACTTCCCTTTACATGGAGAGATCCTTTCACAAAGTCAGCCTTGCTACAAAAGACAAATACATTTAGAAGGTCCGAACACCTTTCGGACCAATTTTATCTTCATTTATCTACAGGGCAGCTGAAGTGCCTTCCTACTCTTGATCTGAATTTGGCCCATAGTTCTCATCTGCTAGGAAAGCAAGATAATACTGTGTTTTGGTTGATTTTGTTTTCCTGGCATCCTGTACTCTGTGTTGCGTTTGGACATCTCTAAAGAGTACACTTCAACACCTAGATCTGCCAGTTCTCATCTACTGATGACAGTGATGCCCAATTAAACTGGGGGAGGAGGTGTTTCATCATGAATTTCTGAAGGTTGATAAAATATTAGATTATCTTTTTTCTCTGCCATCGATGATTTACCACTGCTGAGTATTTTCATAGATTAACATCTGTGGGGTTTAATCGCCCTATTAATTAATTCTTTCTTGTATGGGGCTTGGGGAACAGCACAATCATGAACATGATTATTCTGTAAAAAATAAATCATGTACCTAGGGGTCAAATTGTGACCTTGCAAAAGCCTCGAGTTCTGGGACTAGGAGTTCGTCTTTGGCACCTTTTCCCTGAAGAAAGTATTTTTTTATTGTGCAAAATTAGTGGCCCAGTGGATGCTGGAAGAGAGTTTAGGCTGAAAGAGTGGGAAATGCTGTATTTGCAGAAAGTATGGTATGAGATTTGCATTAGTTGTTCTCAGCTAGAACCAAGTGGTGCATATAGTCAGAGATGGGGGCGAGAATAACCAGTGGAGACCTAACTAGAAGGACTGCCAATCATCTGTATCTAAATTTTCTTACTACCATTCAAATGAGGGATGCCCTCTGTTAAATAACCTGTTTCACCTTTTTCTCTTCTGCACTTCTTGAGAACTCAGATGTGATTTGGCTCCCATATGTGCTATAAAAGTGCAAACAATTATAATATTTGAAGATGTGAAAGGAAGATGAGAATTCTGAAATACCCTTGTTCTTTTGTTCTGGATTTCAAGGCTGTATAGTACTATTTTCTTTTAAATCCCCTATTTATTATTAGAGAAGAATATTAGTTTACCTAGAAGATTAAGATGGACTTGACAGTAATAATATGCCATGGTTTCAGGAGACTTGACATGTAATGAGGACTCAGGAGGCCCAGTGAAACCATAGCTTCGTTGAAACCACTGTATGAGTCCAGTGGTACAAATGCAAGGAGATGCTGGTTTGGTGATAAGGAATAGAAAATACCAAGAATTCGATCAGGAGACTTGTTCTCTTGCCTCACACATTACATGCAGAACAAGTATCAACAGGAAATACATTGCACTGATCATCTTCTCATGAAAAATCCAAAGATCTCTTATTTTGACTAGATGCACGCAGTACAGTGATTTATCCCTATGTCTAACTCAATCAATCACTCTTAGAAAGATAACATTTGCATGGATAATAAACCAGAAATTTTGTGTGTCATACAGACTGCAATGAATAACAAGGAAAAGTTAGATATTTAAAATAGCTTCAGGGAATATTTCATTTTGAAACTTCTTTAGGAAATCAATGAAAATTTGCTAATCTTGTTAAATTGGCTTCCTTAGCCTGAGAGAGCTGATGGGCTGCAAGATCCCTTCTAATCTAATTAGCTATTTTACCATGTGTTTTACTAAATCTGTTTTTTTATTTAGGGAATGGATATTTATCCTAGTCTGAATAAATAAAGCATTCTACCTTTTACAAAAGTAAAATAAAGCAAAGGACTAAAGGGTTTCACATCTGACCAGCACTCTTCTTAAAGCAAATGGTTTTACAGGAAACAGTTTCAGTATATGCTGAAAACACATTAGGTGATGCAAGCCAGAAAAACAAAGTGTCTCCATCCTGTACTGCTGTATCTGGTGCTCCTGCTTCGTTGGGACCACCCAGAGGTCAGATCCATGTAGTTCTTGGAATAGCTTTAGAGGGCATGAGCTCTCAGTCTCATGAATCTAATTTAAAACTCTTTCAGAAATGGCATTTTAAATCACCAGAATTCAGAAATCATTGAACCTACAGAATTATACTACATTCTGGTATCTCCCAGTCTGTCAGCCAGTGGGGAGGATGTCAACGTGTTCATTGTCTAGTATTACTTGTGTTGGGATGTGGCCTTCTACAGCAAATGTCGGTCAGTCATGTATGAAAACAAAGTTTCTGCTCATTTTGCGTATGCCTAATATATTCAGCTGTGTGAGGGTGGCTGAAACAGTCTGTGGCTGCCTACAGGAAGCCAGAGCAGAAGTCAGAAACTGCATGCAGAGCAGAGACTATTTACATGTCTGTGAGAAACACATGTGGCAGAGGAAAGGCTCTGAGACCATCAGGTCTCTCGGAAGGACAAACTTATTTGCAGCTCTCCACAAAGCAGTTAAGGAAGCTGGAAGCAGTATTGGTCCCTGACTTGTGTTCTCTGCCTCTCTGTCTTTCTGCTTGGCATTGGTTGCGTTCATAGTTTTGGTGAGGAACCCAGATTATCTTCTCATTTATCCTTTCTGATGTGCATAGCAGTATCTTATGCCTTTCATTCTAACTGCATCACTGAGGGGGAAACTGGAAAGTTTCTCCCTGGCCCACTACCCTCAGACTAGCTTCTTAGGAACCTTAAACATGCCTCTTCTGGTTGCTTTTGTTGGTGCAGTATGGCTAGGCTTCGCAAATGAAGATCCCGGGAGGGCTCCACCCACACTCCTCATCAGCGCCTTTTCCAAGCGCGCTGATAAAAAGAGGATAGCAGATAGCACCCTTGAGCCTGTGCAATGGATTTTTTTAGGTGAGACACAGCGTGCGCAGAGCTGGACCCACCCTTTAGTCCTAAGGTTCATCTGCCNTTGTTGGTGCAGTAGTAAGGTGGGATCAGGCTTTTCCCTTGATCATTGTGTGGTGGCATGGCATAGACATGAAGGCTGCTTTGTTACTTGTGTATATTACCATGGTGACTGGGAGCCCACAGCATGGACAGGAACCCGTTGTGTTATGCAGTGGACCCAGCAAAATGAGAATCTCTTCATAATGTATTTTCTCCCATCCTGCTGCTCCTGCTTCAAGTGAAATCACAGCAGAGATCACAAAGTTATCTCATTATCTACATTTGTTATCTTCTTGATAATTCTCAATTTCCACAGTGCTAGAAAGAAACTTGACAAAGAAAAGAAATTTGACAGTGATATGTTGTCAGTACCACATCATGCTAACCAGTACCATCTCATTAATTTCTCTTGTACCTCTGATGGTCCGTATCCATAAAACATTCTTTTGTCCTATATCTTAAACTTTAAGCTATCTCAGTCATGGAATGTCATGGTTTTGTGTTGTAAAGGACATAATGTGTATCTGTGCATGGGTGTCTAGTACAATAGCATAAAAAAATAACATCCTGTGCAGTGTGAAAAAAAGTGAGATTCCTTGACTGTTTTGAAGGCAGGAAAAAAAACAACCCATGCACAGAGAGTACCCCAAAGAATGTAATCAGATCAGTATAATGTGTGACCATTCACAACTTAAATATAACAGCTAAAGAAATAGAGAGTACCAGGAAAAACTTACTTCAAGATCATGAAGTGTGTGTGTCTTAATTCTTTCTGTTGACTTAATTATCTTAGAGAAGTCCTAAGTTACTGTTTCAAAACAATCTTGGCGATAACAGCTGGTGTCTGGGCAATAGGGAACAATTTATCTTTCCCAAGTAAGATGGGAACTTTGTTGGTGTTGCTCATGCTGTTGTTGGAATCTTTGTAGCCAAATTTAGCATAATTTACCTCGACTGCCCCACAGCTTTTCTAAGCCAGCCTGACAGGGAGGAGAAGGAAATGCTTTCACTTTAGAGCCTTTCGAAGTCTGGACAAAAGCTTACTTTCTGTTCTTCAGGTTTCCTCTCTATGGCTTTAGCCTCAAGATGAGGACCTGCTCACTGTGCACCCTCTCCCATCCCCCATTTCCTGCCAGGGTTCATTAAATGCTGATTTGAAATTGGCACACAGTTTTCTGATACAAAAGTAGTACTGTGTTCCAGGAGCCATCAGAAAGTAGTGCATTATTATCTTTTACATTCCCTTCACATATATGTCCTCTCTCCATGCCTAGAAAGGATTTTTATCCCGTCTTCTTAAATATCTCTCTGTGTATAATAAAAAGGAACAGTGAAGCAAAGCTCTGTCAAAAAAACCTCAGCTCAGTTGGGAGCAATCTTGCCCCAGGCTGTACTCTTTAATGCTAGTATCTGCAAATTGCTAATATTAAGCAAAGTGGAGTGTAGGACATAATGACTTCATGGAATCATTTTCCTATCTCTGATGCTTATGTTTCAGTATCATACTTCTCAGGAGATAATAGTTTTCTTTCACCTGAGCAATGATGATTGTTGCAATGAGATTAATATATGCCTATATAGAAGCCTGTGTGTTTTTCATTTTTAAGAGTAGAGTGAGTTACTTCTTTCCTCCTGTAGGTAGCTGCCTTAAAAAGATGAGAAAAGTGATTAAGATGATGTCTTTCTTCTTCACTTAGAACCATATTTCTCCATTCTGTGAGGTAATTACAAGTCTTGCCAAGATGTTAGAGTTGCCTGTGATATCATTCATACTTGTTTCCCACTTACAGTCACTAAAAGAGTAATACCAGTTCATTATTACCAGCACTAAAAAGAGAATAAAGCCAATGAGACTGAAAAAGCAGTTATTACTGCAACATATCCAAATTCCAAATTATGCTGCAGTTCCATAAACAAAATTATTTTCAGACTAGTCTTTCCTGAAATCCACTCAAGTGAATTGCTCAAGTGGTTATCAGCTGATTCCCATTGATGTCAATGACATGGGCTTTGATGGCCTTCAGAGAAAATAGCTGTGTCTTTGTTTTCTTTGCAACAAAACACTCTCAAATAATATATTTTCTCTTTCTCAAAGTGAGAACCAGTTATGACATGTTTCCAAAGTTCTAAATGTAGTAGAACTGCAAAGATTTGTGGAGCAAAGAAGTTAGACAAATAGGGACCAATTAGGCTAATAGCAGATGTATGCTGGTTCTTAGCAGGATTTTAGATGAATAGCTCAACCTACCAGCTTGCTGCTATGAAAACTTGCCGTTCTGTTTTCCTCATCTGATACACTCCTGGCCACATGATCTTGTTTTTATGTTGTCTCTGGGGTTCTGGCTCCTCGTTCATATGATTCAGCCCACTATAGTTAGAGGAATCTAACCCAACAGACCCAACCTCATTCAGCACCTCCAGCACTTCAGAGAGGCCCTATTTTCTCAGGAAGGTGAGAAACAGGACATATACTATATGAGAGAGTTAATCTAGTTTTGAGTCCGGGACCCTAGTGGAATACTTGGTGTACTGAAAGTTAGCCACATGCGTTAATTATCTTGTTGAGTCAGTGTCTTGATTTATGGTTGAATCGCCACAAAAATAATAGAGTACGTGAAGGTCTTTTCAATGATTTTGTGGTATGAATGAAGAAAAAAAAGAAGTTAATTCTTAGGGTCTTGCTTCTGCATAAGGAAGCTACTCCACAACAAGCTGGTGAGTAAAGCCTTAGCCTCACAAGTCATTTGGTGCTGATTCCCCACGTGATACTTGTTTTCCATATGTAGAATGTCTTCAGATGATGAACATAGTGTCATGCTAACAGGCATCTCAACCTTTCTCACAAAGCACAGTAAATCAACCTGCAGTTCTTTCACAAGGGAAAACTAAGCTGTTATGTCACACATAGTCAACCTTGGCAGTGGATTAATTAAGCTGAGCAAAGGTCCTAATAGTATGCAGCAGAAATACTTACAGATATGTCTACTGCAAAACAGTTACTTTGAGCATTAGCCCTCTATAAACTATTTCTAAGAACCACTAGTTAAAATATAGAATCAAATGCTCATTTGAAACATAAGTCTGATTAATAATTCTTCATTTGCCACGAAGACTTTTCAAGTGCTTTGAAAATATGAGAACAATTTAATTTAAAAAAAATACTTTTGCTTTTTGCTTACTTCTTTGCATTTTAGAGTTTAAAGGATTAAAATAATTTCTAAATAATATCGTGTCTGCTTTGGGACAGTCTGTGTGTCTGTGTATGTATATACAGTTATAATTTTAATCCACAGCTCTATCCATGTAGCTTAAAATACATATTTTTGCCTTTTTAACTATCAGAAGAGAGTTGATAGTTATAGATGCGTTAGTACTGTTTTCATGTAGGAGTGCACTAAAGCATGTAGGATTGCTGTTGTGATCCATGTGTGTTGCAGTCAACAATACTTCTGCTTCAGCTTTGGTGGGGCAGGATTACACAGTGACCTCCACAGTCACACAGAGTCAATGCCTCAGCCTCAGATGGGAGTCAAGAAACCACTTTCCAGTTCTACATTTTGTCTGTTGGAGCAGACATCCTCAAATTGGTTGAATTTATATACTTAGTGCACTGAAACTTGAATTCGTATTGCCAGCCATCAAGTCCTAGATGGTACCATGTTAGGAGCTGGCAGTGTCTCATAGGAGATACTCAAGAAAGCCAGTATGTGAAGCAAACACTCTTCAAACCTTGGCTTTGTTTTATATTAAGAGGTTTATTTTCTAGTTTAA
>VWZO01004395.1:157251-181174 GCA_013396975.1 Bucco capensis | reverse complement strand
TATGATTCTATGCTCTAGTGAGGGCAGGGGTCATCTGGTTCGTTTTTGTTTGGTTTTGTTTGTTTGTTTTTGGTTTTTTTTTTTGGTTGGACTCGGTGATCTGAGAGGTCATTTCCAGCCATGAATGTTCTGTGATTCTGTGAAACAAGTATGGTCATTTATTAATGGTTGTTCATTATGATGCAATGAACAGTGCTATTTCTGTACATGTGTGTTCAAAGCCATAAGTTCTATGCTCGACAGACAGTGGGTAGTCACATTAGTAGTTTCCTGGTAAAAATCCAACCAAACACAACCCTGCCATCATGAAGAGACAAGTTTTTAAGATATACAGAACTAACCATGTTGGAAGATATCTCAAACAGCACTTACCAAATACCAAAAAGAAAACTGAAAAATAACAAATGTGATTGTGGGCAATATAATGCAGTTTTAGGGTAAAGAATCTAGGTTACAGAATATGTAATCAATACCCAAGATGGCTGCTATCTAGCCAGTTCAGGTACAATAAATAGGAATACTGCTATGGTAGCATGGACTCTCATCCCTAAAGCAGTGTTCAGGTTTGAAGAAAAACTAAGCCAGTTATCAGGGTCAAGGAAATGTTTATGCTAAACCTTACACTAAGGCAGTTATGATGTTGTAGATGCCTAAGCCAGCTAGTCTGAAGTTAAGCGTATACACTGAAGCTGAAATCAGTGTATTCAGGAACAGAACCATGATGATTAACATACTCCAATAAGCTTTAAATATTTACAATTACAGAGGAAGAGCAGAATTTTTAAAAAAAATCATACAGTAATAAAAAAGATCAGAGCTTTACTTTGGATTTGGAAGCATCAACAAGCAAGAATGGTCATAGTGATAACACTTGAGATGGGGTCACTGACAGGACTGGAATTCTGTAAGTACCCTGGAAGCGCAGAGTAAAACTGAAAATGTAATTGACAAGCAAAAGCACACAGGTTGGTCAGACTACCTTTAGTGAAGCATAATTTTAGCTTATTTTCAGGGTTTCTCTTCATTTGGCTCATTGGAGAGTGCTCTCTTCAAGCTCCTCTTTGTTGCTCAGCAATTAAAGAGCGAGCCAAACTCTTAGTCCTAATTCTTTTGCTTTCACTGAAAAATGCAAAGATCCAACATGCATGCTGACTTCCTGAAATTTCTGTGATTTGAACTTTGGCAGCTATCAGAAAGCTGATCTTTTTGTTTGAGAAGGCAGTTAGGATTTCTGTAATATTTGCCATATATTTTCAGTTTTGAACATTATGTAGAAATAGGGGGGATTTCTAGGAGAGTGACTGGAGCTGAAACTCTGCAACACAGTGGCAAGCAGGGAACGAGAAAGCACAATCCAAGAAAATTAATGACTATCTTTGGAGATGTTTTTGGGGGAACATACACAGCATTGTGCTTAGGACAAAAAAACCCAAAAACATGTGTATGTGGCAATTCCCCAGCAATTAAAGAAAAATTACTTTGTATAATTTTCTTCTTATGTGCCATTAGACAGTTGTTTCAATGTAATTCAATACAGTTTGTGGCTGCCTCCAGACAGCTGAGTAATGGTCAAAATATCAACAGCTGGCAAACAGCTCCATGGGATTTTTCTTTTGCAGGCAGCCTGTTCTTTGAAGGATTCAATCAGTATAAAGTCAAACATCCAAGAAAGAAGTAGAGGGCAGGTAATTTGACAAAGTATGGTACTGACTTTAAGTAATATGACTAGCTAATAATTCACAAAGCAGTCTATAGAGATTTGTGATGCAAACTGATTTCTGTCTAGACAGAAAAAGGAGTGCAAAACACATTAGGGTAGATAGAATGTACCCCAAAAGAGTAGCCAGATTCCCGCCCCCCCCCTTGCTTCTTAATTTCTTACCTGTGTGAGTTCATGGAACATTTTTCTTTTAAATCATTAGTACTGACCTAGCAAAGGATAACCAACATTTTTGAGCACTATAAAGCGTTTATTGACTTTGGCTGACAACCGGCAATTAAAGTCACACTAGACATGTTAAAATTGTACACTTGAAAAAGTTTTAGAAATCCTGTCCATCTTTCAGAACTCTGTATACTTATCCAGCATAGGCATGTTGGTTTCCCTATCAATTTTACACATGTAATCACCATCAGCACTGAATAAGTTGTGTGTATACTTATGAACAATTTCCATTGCAGGTATTGTTTTATCTGGCTTCTCAGAGTATGAATTACTTCACAAATTAGTGCAGTATATCTTATGTTTCTGGTATCACTATCCCGCATGACATCCTGGTCTCCAAGCTAGTGAAATACGGGTTCGATGGATGGACCACTTGGTGGATTAAGAACTGGGTTGACTGCCGCACCCAAAGAGTGGCTGTCAATGGGTCCATGTCCAAATGGAGGCCAGTGACAAGTGGAGTCCCTCAAGGATCAGTACTGGGACCTGTCTTGTTTAACATCTTTGTCGGCAACAAGGACAGTGGCATTGAGTGTACCCTCTGCAGTTTTGCTGATGACACCAGGCTGTGTGGTGTGGCTGACACGCTGGAGGGAAGGGATACCATCCAGTGGGACCTTGACAGGCTGGAGAGGTGGACCCATGACAGGCTCTGAAGTTCAACAAAAACAAGTGCATGGTCTTGCATCTGGGTCAGGGCAATCTCAAGCACTGATATAGGCTGGGCAGTGACTGGCTTGAGAGCAGCCCTGAGGAAAAGGACTTGGGGGTGCTGGTGGATGAAAAGCACAACATGAGCCACCAGTGTGCACTTGCAGCCCAGAAAGCCAACCGTATCCTGGGCTGCATCAAGAGAAGCATGGCCAGCAGGTCAAGGGAAGTGATTCTTCCGGGTGGGGTGAGACCCCACCCGGAATACTGCATCCAGTTCTGGACCCCCCATTACAAAAAAGATATGGATGTGCTGGAACATGTCCAGAGAAGGGCCAGGAGCATGATCAGAGGGCTGGAGCACCTCTCTACGTAGACAGGCTAAGAGAGTTGCGGTTATTCAGTCTGGAGAAGAGAAGGCTCCGAGGAGACCTTATTGTGGCCTTCCAGTATCTGAAGGGGGCCTACAAAAAAGTCAGTGAGGGACTTTGTAGGACATCAGATAGTTATAGGACTAGAGGGAATGGGTACAAATTAGAGAAGGGTAGATTTAGATTAGATGTTAGGAAGAAGTTCTTCACCATGAAGGTGGTGAGACACTGGAACAGGTTGCCCAAAGAGGTGGTGGAAGTCCCATCCCTGGAATTTTTGAAGGCCTGGCTGGCTGGGGCTCTGAGCAACCTGATCTAGTGGGAGGTGTACAAGCATAAAAAAAACGACTACTTTCACACATTCACTACTGTTATGTCTATTAATCTGCAACAATACAAACATCAAAGAAGTATTTGGATATGTCTTCCTACTCTTGCCTTGCCCCCTACTTTGAAAGTGGTATGAGATATACTTTGATATTAAATAATTTTTCTGTGCCTGTGAAAACTCAAGAAATGCACCTTTCATTTAAGGATGCCTTTCTTAATATTCTTTAAAAGGCTTGCAGGTATCTTCTCCCAGAGTCTGTGAGCTAACCAGACATGAGAAAGACAGCTAACCATCAACGTGATGGTGCAGGTGTGAGAGAGGACTGGCAAAGTGATTATCTTTTTGGACTCAGAATCCCATCTTCTATTTCCTGTTTCAGGTAGGAGTCAGGAAAGGAAACTGTTAGCTTTGTGAACTGTCATGAATATTCTTACTTATTCCGCAGTAATATCTGTTAAATAAGCTATATAAATCTTGCAGCTAACAATATTGAAAATTTCTTAGTTGTCTGTGAATAAATACTTGTAGTACTTGTACCTCCGTCCTAAGGACCTCGCTGCCAGCGTCCAAGCTTGCTAGGCCCTGGCAGATGAATGTTAGGACTAAAGGGTGGGTCCAGCTCTGTGCATGCTGTGTCTCACCTAAAAAAAAATCCATTGCGCAGGCTTGAGGGTGCTATCCGCTATCCTCTTTTTATCAGTGCACTTGTAAAAGGCGCTGATGAGGAGCATGGATGGAGCCCTCCCTGGATCTTCGTTCGTGAAGCCTAGCCACGACGACGATATATTACAGGAGTATGTTCCAAGAAAGATACAGACTGAATATATCTCAAGACAAATATATTGTCCTTTATTCCTCTGTACATCCAAAGGCTTGACATGATACTGAAACTCTCTTCAAACTGTTTTGAACGGTAATAATTTTTAAACCTTTAAGTCTGGGCTGTGATTATAAAACCAACAGCAGCCCATTGTTACTACTTGGGCATATTTTAATTCTTCATTAGAGATTAATTTGGTTTTTCCAGCACTCTTCTTTCCTTCACATGTCTCACATTTCAAGCCTCCATAAATCAAATCATTCAGTCACATGTATTCTGGGCATCAGCTGTTACTAGAGGTGTTGCTGCTGCACACCAGAGTTAATAGTACGAACTGTCAGGATAGAGCATGCATGTGTGTGTGCATGTATATGTATGATCGTCAAAAAGTAAAATAGGTATATAACAATATTCGGAAGCAGTAAGAAAATTCATGAATAACCGACAAAAACAAGTTGAAGCTTTTTCCTTCTTCAATCTCTTTCCATAAAAGCTAAGAGAAAGCTTCATTTTTCCTAGGATTAACACTTCACTGCTTTTTACTATGTCCATATCCTCATTGCCACACCGCTACTTTACAAACATCACTCAGCTGCTAAGCCTGTTCTCCCTACAAGGACTGCCAGTGTTTAAAACATCCTCCTCATTGCTAAGGTCCTTGAGTTTAGAGACACATTTTGGGATTTTACTTTTCTACTCCAACATTAAAAAACTCTCTCTAAATTCAAGCATATTCAAGCACAATCACCCTCTCAAAGCAAGGCTCAGCCTGTATCAGTAGCTTCTATATGTTTGACTTAGAAACAAGAAAGAAAAGAACAAACGTTTTCAGTCTTCTAGCATCCACTTACTATTCAAGGAACTACTACAGCATACAGCGATGTATAATGGGAAAATGAAGCAGCCAGAAAAAAGCAGTAGTTGGGCCCCTCACTTCAGGAAGGATATTGAGGTGCTGTAGAGGGTCCAGAGGAGAGTGACAAAAATGGTGAAGGGGCTGGAGGGGAAGCCATATGAGGAAAGGCTGAGGGAGCTGGGACTGTTTAGCCTAGAGAGGAGAAGATTCAGGTGGGACCTTATCGCCCTCTACAACTACCTGAAAGGAAGTTGTAGTCAGGTAGGGGTTGGGCTCTTCTCCTTGGCAGCTAGTGACAGGACAAGAGGCCATGGCTTAAAGCTGCAGCAGGGGAGGTTTAGACTGGACATTAGGAAGCACTTCCTCATGCAGAGGGTGGTTGTGCACTGGAATAGGCTGCCCAGGGAGGTGGTGGAGTCACCGTCCCTGGAGGTGTTTAAGAGAAGATTGGATGTGGCACTGAGTGGCATGATTTAGATGTTGTGTTGTTGGGTCATAGGCTGGATTTGATGATCCTGGGGGTCTTTTCCAGCCTTTGTGATTCTGTGATTCTGTGAAGAACATTTGTCGCTTGCTGAAATCTAGGGCTTTTATCTTGCATACAGGCTAGAAAAAGTCAATGTGCCCTTGTTTTTGAGGTTCAGCTTTTACTTGCACTTAAGACACTTCACATCTGCCAACCTAGATTGGTAAAGTAGCATTTAGTTGTTGGGTGTTACGAAAGTCTTATGAGTACAATTTGGGTAAAGAATTTTGTGGGATTCATTCTTTTCCTCAGTAGCATGCAAATTGGTCATTTTCTAAGAACAAAGTTTGCGTCAAAGTTTAAGCTGTAAGAATCTCCTTGCTGGTCTAAATGGAATTTACAGTTTAACTAATGAAAGAATTGATGTAAACAACAGTGTAGAGTATGGAAGGTGTGGTAAGGAAACATTGTATTTAAGGGGGTTTCATATTACCAGTGCTCAGCAGAAACACTTTTCTATTTATGGCTTCAGTACAAATTCAAAGAACTGGTGAAGCAAGAGATTATTTTTTCATATGACTTACCAGGTTCAGTTGCAGATCGTGGCTCTGCATATCACATCATAAGGAGGAGGAATAAACAAGAAAAATGGTATTAGAGAATACATTAATAGACAATGGTATACTGAATAAACATATTATACTGAAATACTGGAAACAAGCACAGAATCTGTGCAGATGCATTGCAAAATGTCTGTTGGTAGCAGTAGTTCAGTTATTACTTCTAGCCATTATAATGACTGAAACATGAGGAAGAGAGGACTCTATATAAAACTCTATCCTGACAGAGTAATTTAATGATCTTTCCCCATCCCATACGAAAAGTAGTTGCTTCAGATTGTTGCCTTACTTTTTTGGAGAATTCTGAAATCTGGAGAATCTTGAATTTCTATGCCCTGTCGAAACCACTTAACATGAATGGGAGGGATTCCTCTGACCCGGCATTCCAATACCACCACCTGTCCCTCAGATGCTGTGGAGTTCTGTAGCTCCTGAAATATAACAATCACAATTCAAATGAACCAGGAGTATTTCACATTCTTAAAAAAATAGTCTTCTCTTTCCTGTGTATTCCAACCTTATTTAATTGTGTTCTTACATTTTTGCAATAGATATTTTCTGTGAGCTGTATTTTCATTCTGATTAAATTTAAAACACCAGCTATATAGTTAAAAACAACTGAATAGGTTATTTTCAAATACATTCTTAATATGATGAAAGATAGAAAAGGTGTAGAAGTATGTAATTCCTGAGATCATCTCAAGCAGATAGCTGCAGTGTGATGTTTCATTTTTCATTCTTCTTCCACAGAGTGAAATTAGAATTCTGCAACTAGCTACACATCAATTGAGTTAGTCTTGAGAAAGCAGCTGTGCTGGTTTCAGGTTGACCTCTAGAATGTGGAGTTGCCATCTATAACCAACCAGGCAAAATTAGATGATATAAATACAATTAGGATATATTAGCTTGTTTATGAATAGCTTCTGAGACAGTATTATAGATGTCATAAATTTGTATATACATCTGGAAAAAAAAACCACCAGAAAGAGTCTAAACCTTTGATGGACTACAGTGAGAGAGGAGAAGCACAGCACTTTAAATAATAGAACTGACAGGAGATGGCCACTATTTTTGCCATTGTTATCCATTTTAAGATTATAAATCATAAGTGCACCCTTAGTATGTTTGCAGACGATACCAAGCTGGGTGGCAGGGTCGATCTGATTGAAGGTAGGGAGGCTTTGCAGAGAGATCTAGACAGGCTGGATTGCTGGGCCAAGGCCAATGCTGTGAAGTTCAAGAAGGCCAAATGCCGGGTGCTGCACCTTGGTCATAATAATCCCCAGCAGCGCTATAGGCTGGGGGAGGAGTGGCTGGAGAGCTGCCAGGCAGAGAAGGACCTAGGGGTGCTGACTGACAACAGGCTGAACATGAGCCAGCAGTGTGCCCAGGTGGCCAAGAAGGCCAATAGCATCCTGGCCTGTATCAGGAACAGTGTTGTCAGCAGGAGCAGGGAGGTGATCATGCCCCTTTATTCAGCTTTGGTGAGGCCTCACCTTGAGTACTGCATCCAGTTTTGGGCTCCTCATTACAAGAGGGACATTGAGGTGCTTGGAGAGGGTACAGAGGCGGGCTACCAAGCTGGTAAAGGGCTTAGAACATAAGCCTTATGAGGAAAGACTGAGGGATCTGGGCCTGTTTAGCCTGGAAAAGAGAAGGTTGAGGGGAGACCTCATTGCTCTCTATAACTACCTGAAGGGAGGTTGTAGAGAGACGGGGACTGGTCTGTTCTCCCTAGTGCAGAGTGATAGGACAAGGGGAAATGGATGTAAATTGCGCCAGGGGAGGTTCAGGCTAGACATTAGGAGGAATTTCTTTCCTGAAAGGATTGTCAGCCATTGGAACAGGCTGCCCAGGGAGGTGGTTGAGTCACCATCCCTGGAGGTGTTTAAGAGACGGGTAGATGTTGCATTGGGGGGCATCATTTAGCAAGTTGATAGGGCTAGGACAAAAGCTCGACTCGATGATCTTCAAGGTCTCTTCCAGCTGTAACTGTTCTATGATTCTATGAAATCAGAGTCTTTTTAACTTTCCTGGCTGTCTCATTCCCTTTTCAGTTTATTAATAAGTTTTCAGCCTTGATGCAGCAAAGTAATTGAAGTTAGGTCTAAGATCACAGTTATCCCTAGTTAGTATTCATCGGTCTCTAGATATACAAACATGTAAGAACTCTGTTACATGGGAATCTAAAAATCATTGGGTTGTTTCCTGAAGTTTGTACAGAAAGAAATTTGTGTCAGGAAGCTGGGTAAGTGTATTTTTTGTGGTTCGTATCTGGCTCATTTCTTCTGTAATTAAAGTTGATTTTGTTTGGTATGTCCCAAGTGGCTTAACCCAGTTAGTATTGGATTTCAGGGACAAAAGACACAAGGACTGGGAAGGAACAATGGAGTTTTGATGCTTTGGTCATTTCTGAATGAGGGTTGTATCTCTCCTATTTCACGCTCTTACTAGGAAGTTGACTGCCTCCCTACCTTGCAGTAATCACATTCCCTAATCCCTTGCACCTTGACTATTCACTCTCCTGTGATACTTGCAGTATCAGTTTAGAATTCTGAGGGATAGAATCAAACCTTTCCTGACATGAGAAAGGGACATGATGGAGCCAAACTAGACAGCTGTGAACAACAGGCTTACTCCTACCAATCTCTAGGCAACTATTGCAATTTGTCAGTATTTTTTCTGAAGTAATAACCAGAAATACCTTCTTTTCTTCATTTTGACTTCAGCAAATGGTGACTAAATAATACTTACTGCTATGAAAATTATGGTTTGAAGGCAAAACAAAAATTAAAGTTGTATTCTAGAAATTAGGGATTTCCCTAATCTGTCTTGTACTACTGACTACTAAATGCTGTCTTCTTTTGGTGTTATCTAATTCCCAGTTCTAAAATTTCATTTGGGCTGAATGTAAAGATAAATATTGACTTAAATATTTACTTAAGAATTACTAAGTAAAATTTTCTCTTCTGGCAAGTCCATACTTTGTACTTTATAAGACATCCCTATGAAGAATATCTGAACTGCTTAACTATGATACCTGCATCGATTTTTTTCTAAAACAAATTTAGAAAGCATGCATTATTTCTTCTTGTCAGTAGATAAATCATTGTAAGTGAGGCTTTATCATGATTATGATGTGTAATTGGTCCTTAACTTGTTTTACTTTACAAAGATTTCTCAATGGAGGACAGTCATGGGTATAAGACAAACACCCACAGAACATTAATGTAATTCCGCTAGTGATTTTAATAGGGCAGAAGGCATAAGAACTTCAGTGTTGCAGTGGAAAAGTATTTTGTTAGGAAGTCATTAATACTGCGAAGTATGATCAAAATTGTAGAAGTTTAAATGCAATTAAAGATTCCTGCATTAGGATATACCATTTTGGTATTTCCTTCTGGACTATATGAGTATGATATTAAAATCATGGTGGATAAAATATACCTTTGTAAAAATGGGTGCAGAACAGATAGACTTGGGTCCGTCCACACGGTGCAGGTACGAAGTAGGGCTTTGAACCTGCAAAGCAATCCAACAAGTAGAAAGAATATTGGTTTCAATAACATGGCCAGCATATATCTACGTAATAATGCAAACTCTCAAACACACAGTCTTATTATGGTATTCTCATTCTCTATTCTCGAGTGACATCACTGTTTGACATCTGTTATGCTTCTGAAATCAAAATGCAAGCTTTAGAGGCTTCTATACTTACTATGAGAATTTTCTATCCACTGTCTTTGCCTTTAAGTATTTTGAGAGTTTAACCGCTATTAATATCATTCAAGTAAGTCTTTCAAGAATTTGACTACTATTAATATCAATCAAGTAAATCCTTTGCACTGAAGCATTTTTGCCTCTCCCATTATTACACCCCTTGACTGATGTAGTAAAAAGTAAATACAAGTATCTAAAAGCTTATTAAGGTTAGCCAAAGGAAGGGAAAAGAATTTACCATGTACAGTCCAACAGAGTTTTTCATTTTGTTTTTATTTAATTATATATATGCAAGCTCTATGTTGTCCACAATGGAATTAAAACAGTATAAACAAATGAACATGGATTTTCTACATTTAACTTCTAGACAGCAAAATTTAATTTTCTTTAAAAGGCCCAGAGAAATTACAGCAATATTTGATTTAATAACAAAGTTTAAAACTTTTGCTAAAACACACTGTAGACATTAATTTGCATTACATTCTTCTGGAATGGGACCAAGTCACTACTAAGTGATATACCCAGTAATTTTCATCAACACCAGATCTATCGGCTGCTCACATGCTGTGTTGATACACACTGTGTAAGAATCCATATGTATATTTACTTTTATGCCTTATACACTTAGATACATACTAAATTTTTTAAAATCATCATTCTTAATGTAAATTTATAGTTCAATAATATAATTCCTCAAAATGACAGAGTTTTTCAGGACTTACAAGTTCTGAAATATAATTTAAAATACTTATACTAATTTGAAAAACAGTGTCTAAAGATACCTGCTGACTGGGCACAGAAATAGGTTGAATTACAGCTGTAGTGACTCCAGACTGTGGTGTTGAAGATCCTATTGTCAAGGAAACAGATGTGGTTTTCTTTTGGGCCCTGAAAAAAACCCCAGAAAACAGCAAGCACTTGACAAGATCTGAAATCAGAATATGTTAATTTGTAAACTATAAGCCACCTTGTATTTTCTGTATCTTTAAGTATGCCATTATTAGCTGAAAAGATCAAAATTGAAGGAAGCTTGAGTAGAATACAACCTTTGGCTAATTTACATTTTCACACCCAATAGAAAAATATTGACTTAAGAAACAAACTACAAAGTATTTTGATTCTTTAATTGTAGGTCTCTGTATGTTTTTTGGAGACACAGTGCTGAGTGATCACAAATGAAGACCTGGTCAACTTAGTTGCTGTTGGATACAATAAGTTGATATCAACAAAAGATTTAGCTTAGAGCTTCTTTGTCAGAACAAGCACATTAATACAAGGTACAATCATAATACTACACATTAACGTCACAAGAGAAGGACAAAAGACAAGATATAAAACAAATGTGTCCCAGATACTTATTCAGACCTAAAACTACCAAAGATTTTCCAGTGCCCCTTATCAAGAACATTTGCATACCATTCTGCTTTGCACACTTACTGTGGCATAGCTCCAGATTTTGTTTTGAAAGTTAGACTTTCACTCTCTGAATCTGTGGAACTTGCACCTGGAAAATAAAGTATTTTCAACAATCTCATATCCTTTTACTGATTTATTTAATGTTTACATTCCAAAACCCCACAAACTGTGCTACTTTTGCATTTCACTTCAAGAGCTAGAATTCTTTGTAGTAAACTACTGCAGTTTTTCTCTACCTGATAAAAGATTGTAACTACGTACTTCAGGTAGTTACGGAAATCACCACTATACCAGTTTAATTGCAAATTCTTTTCCCTAGGCTCTTAGGTAGGTGCCTTCATATTGAAGCATATGGAGGGTGAAAAAAAAAAAGGCAACTTACTTCTCTTCCTCTACTGGAAATGTATAGCTTTATTTACTTGAATTTTAAAACTTAATGCTTAAACAAATATTTGGCTTATACACAGATAACAAAACTTCAGCCTTATGGAAGAGCAACTCAGTATAGCAAGATATTTTCAGACCATTTATATTAACTTATACATAATAGTTCTGTCCTAGTATTTCTTGCCAGTGGAAGTCTTGTATTTGTTTGGCAATTGCCAAACTCACTTAAAGAAAAAAAAAAAGCATTTATTCAGTTTTTCTTATTTTTTTGTAACAACTGGTACTTTACACAATGTTTATTCTAGACATTTATGCAGTATATACAATTTCTTAAAAGATTTGTGTGTACATATGTATAGCTATATTTGCAATATAAATCTTAAGAAGTTCATAATCAGTATGCATACTATAGCATGGACTGATTGCATTGAAACAAAGTTTGGACTAAGGCACCTAAGTACCCTGTTTATTTAAAAGGACTACAAAAATCAGACCAATAAATAGCAAAGAAAAGGTAAGAAGAGAGAAGCAATGTCAAGCCAGCAAAGTGGGTCTACATGGAAGTATTTCTTTTGAGGAAAGGGTAACCAGTTCTTCTGTGGCTGGAACTGATGCACAGAAAAAAGTATGAGACATCAGCGTCATCAGTACTATCAAGGTACAAAGCAATGCTTGTATGACAATGAGCTGACCCTAAAGATCATAAAGGAGGAGCCTAATGATTTGTATTATTTACTGTTTTTCAAACTCACATGTTGTAAAACTTCAAGATAGCACTTCCACATAGGAAAACTTTGCCTCAAAAGAGGCATTTATTCACTGCATCTCTCTACCTAGTGGTTTCTTTTTAGTATTACTTCTGTTATTACAACTTCACACAGTATTAGGTCTGCACTATACCTGAGTATTTCTGAAATCATGTTTATTTCCATAAAGAAAAGTCTTACTGGAATCAGAGAAGACTTGGGATTTTGCTGTTATATTCCACTGTGGGTTAACAAAGTTCCGAGAATAAAAAAACATAATGAAAGAAACCTTATAAATGTACATCAGTCATTATTTAGTTAATTTATAGTGACAAGTTTAGTTTTTTGTTAATCAAAAGCTATTTAGTCATTTTGGTATGGTATAATTCAGATTTGTTATGAGTATTTCTTAGATGAATTTGTTTTATGTTTCATTTAAATTTTAATGAGTTACAAAATTGTAAAATAATATATATCATCAAAATGTTTGAAAGAAGCATGAAATAGAAGTCAGTATTCAATTGATATAATTATGCCTAAACCACAGTCATCCACAAAAAATTAATAATTTTACTCATGGTCAAGTCATTAATATTACTCAGAGAAAAATAAATATGAGTAATTTGGAAGTCAAGAAATATTTTGACAATTACTAGCAGCTGATTCTGGACAAAATCAGTATGACTGACTTTCAACCTAACAAAGTCACTGTACGAAATACCATATAATACATTTACCCATGACTGAAGACGACTCATTAGGAGCAGCCACATTTAATTGCACCACAAAGAAGTTCACAACTGAGACAGGAACTACTGCTATCATGAAAGTTTTTATTGGTATCACCAGTCAACTCTTTGATTTACAGAAGGTACTACTTAAAAGCTAATCATATGTCAAAAGGTCTGCTTGTTCCTCCCTTTCCATTATTTGTATTAGTTGTACCCTAAATAAACAGCAATCAAACTACGGATTCTTGGAACATTCTTGAAAATACCTGAATTAATATGATGTGATGTTGAAAATGCGTCGCATTAAAGGGAAGCAGAGGAACACCATAAAAATAACAACAAAACAAATGGATCTTAGCATACAAAACAAAGGTAAATTTCAACTTCATTATCTTTTCCTGTATCTGTCAAGTATCTTATTATTATTTCACCTCTTACCTTCAATGAATATTTCAGCTGATGTACTATCTGATCCGACGGAATTTGAAGCCAGACAAGTATAGCGTCCAGTATCGTCTTCAAAGGCTTCTGCTATAATTAGTGAATGAAGTCCTCCACTTCCAGAACGGATCTGAATGTCAGGGGTATTCTGGAGTTCTTTTCCTTCACAGAACCATCTGCAGCCCACACACATTTAGAGACAGAAAGGAAAAAAGGACATAAAAGATTGGTTCAAGCTCATTGCACACAAGAAGACATTACACTCTGCTGCAAAAAATCTAAATTGTTGCTGAAATAAGCACATGGTGCTTTCAAATGTTTAACGACATTCACAAAGAAATAATTTGCTGGAATAAACTTTGTTCAAAGGTCGTGAGATATTTCTGAATGCTAAAAAAGGAAAAAATGTACACACCTACAATTTAAAGCTGTATCCTCTCCTGGTTTGGTAGAATTAATGCTTCCTGTGTAGATTATATACTGGCTTGAGAGGCTATATACAGGCTAGAGAGATGGGCAGGAAGAAACTTGATGAAATTTAACAAGGGTAAATGTAGAGTACTGAATCTGGNATTCCAGAGCTGCCTGGATGCATTCCAGTGTGACCTGGTCTAGGTGATCCTGCTCTGGCAGGGGGGTTGGACTAGATGATCTTTCTAGGTCCCTTCCAACCCCTGACATGTGATACTGCTTGCTTTGACCACAGTCTAATCCATTTTGTTATAACTTGCTACTTGCTTCTTCCTAATACTCACTGATTCTCCACACAAGATGTTTGATTTTTGTCTATCAGGTCCAGTCAACCTAATATAATCACATAGTACAGGTTCCATATTGCTAAACCTTAAACTTTTTATTTTAACTCCTGCCTCAGATCAGAACCAATCTGGTTTCCTAGTCTTGGATTTTTATATATGTATATAATATGTGTTCCACAAACAAAAAGTATGTCCCAACAGAAAGGCTGGGTTTAGGTACTGGCAAAACATACACTTATCTGGTGACTTATTACTAGGTAAGAGCAGAGCCTATTTTATTTATCTTAGGTCAATCAAGTGTTTTCCAGTGCAGGCTGCCCTGTTCTCAGTATCATCTTTTTTTCTGTTTGATTCTCTCATATCAATAGGAGCTAGTCATATTCTCATAGGCTATACCCCGATTTATCCATATCTCTAGCAGTGCAACAAGTATGAGAAGTGGATAATTCTGTTTTTTTATAGGGTCTGCTATGCATTTTGTGAGGGATGGTATACTGGTGAGTCACTAAAGGAAAATCATTAGGGAATAGCCTTCTCTTTTCAAATTTTCACTATGTCCTGAAAACACATTTTGCCAAATATTGCTGAGATGAAGTTCCACAAACTCATTCTGATCTTTATCACTCTTTTCCCCTTCCTCTCACCCCATAGTCCCAATTTGTGCTTTTGTATGTTCTCTCTCAGCAATCCTTTCCTTCTTCTTCCTCTGCTACTCCAAAATTCAAATCTTGTAGAGGTGAGGATAAAGACAAAATGACTACTTCTTGACAGCAAGCTTCAAAAACGATCTTTCATTTTCTTCACCCCATACACTTGTAGTTTCGTACTATAATAGGGATTTTTAAAATAAATATAACCACAGAAATTTATGGAGAGTCAACTAAATTAAAAGATGATAGTATTTTCAAAAGTAACTTTTAAAAAATGCTACCAAAAGAACTGATTTTTTTTTTCTTCAGTTTGGGGCCCCCAATGTAAGAAGAACATGGACCTGTTGGAGCAAGTGCAGAGGAGGGCCGCAGAGATGACTGGGGGCTGGAGCACCTCCCATATGAGGGCAGGCTGAAAAAGTTGGGGCTGTTCAGCCTGGAGAAAGCTCTGGGGAAACATTTAACAGGCTTACAATACTTAAAGGATGTTAGGAAACACTATTTCACCATGAGGGTGGTGAGACACTGGAACAGGTTGCCTAGAGAAACCATGGATGTTCCCTCCCTGGAAGTATTCAAGGCCAGGTTGGATGGAGGTTTGAGCAATCTGTCTAGTGGAAGATATCCCTGTCCATGGCAGGGGGCTTGGAACTAGATGATCTTCAAGGTCCTTTCCAACCCAAACCGTTCTATGATTCTTTGTTTATGAGAGAATTTTTTGCAATGACATTGCAGTAATACTTCAAATTAAACTTCCCCCCCCCCATCAGATGACTTTCTCCCACACTCCAGAACCAAAAGTAACCCCAAGGAGTTACAGAATCCCTTTTCCTATTTAGGTAAAGCATGAAACAACACAGGATGACAGATACTACACAGTAACAATCAGTGAGGAGTCTTTCAAAATTAACTGCCTTGCTTCTATTGCTCTTTTTTCTTATTAGTAAACTACACATGTAAAAAATGTTACAAAACTTTCTTCTCAGAATATTGGACAGTAAAACTTGAGCTGTCATGCTTATTTCAGAATGCAGAGTAAAGAAATCTAACAGATTTATACATAAGAAAATTCCCCTTAATAACACACCCAGAACTGTGGGCAAGCCCTGTGAGTTTATTAACAACAGATCATTCATTCCTGAAGGCAAAAAAAAAAAAATATTGATAGTAGCATGAAAATCATATGTAATTGTCTTCTATAATTAAAAGACTAACAAGTTCCTTTTCTGTCTTCTGTTGTGCCCAGACAGTGGACATAGAAAATATAATTTCTGGAAAGAACTAACAAACACTATTTACTCTGTAGACCCCTTTGGCCTACTTTTACAACTATTGTGCTTGGAGATCAATCTGTTCTGTCAGCTTGACTGCCAAAAGTAACATTTATTTTTCCCCTCTCTTCCCCTCCTTTCCTCTCCTGTCACAAGTCCTCCCTTCTCCCAGCATGAGGACCTCTGCTACTATTTCTGCTTATTAGACCTTCTGAGTCCTAACCTTTGTGAAGGCTTTCCTAAGTTACATTTTAAACGATATGCACAAGAGGGAGGTTAATTCAATTCCTAGACAATCATAGACAAGAGGCTGTAATATGATGTTCTACTTAACCGTTAGTTCTATGTTTCTTTCCTTTCCAGAAATATCCTGTAAAGAAAAGCCTCTCCCCTAAGTCTAATTATTTTCTCAGATAGGTCTCATTTTAGTTTCATGCAAATTGTATGGCTTTGTACTGTATCCAAATTCCATGCTTAGAAAATGTTTAAGAAAATATGATAAGCGTATGAACCTTTTTTTTTTTTGTCAGATGACATTTATTAAGCAAACTCTTTCCTTAGGTGGACAGATTCTACACTGCCCCTTGATTCATGCCTCAAGCAGTGGGAGCTCCTCCTCAACACTGGTTGGAGCTGAAACTCATTGCACCACATCAGTGGCACATATCACTGAAAACAAGTCCTGACTTGCTACATCAGACACTGTCTGCCACAGAGAAAAAACACGTAAGTAAGCAATCCAATACAAAATTACCTCAGCCATCATTAAGGTGATGTTTGATGAATGGGAAACAGGTTTGGTGTAGGACTGCACTGTTATTGTGGAAAGAACTATTCACCTTCACAATGGGCAAGAGCAGAGTTACTTGAAATGAAGAACGTTGAAATAAACTAAGTTATATTCTCTTTCCTTTTCCAATTTTATTTTTTTTTTTATCTACACGTTGATAAAAGGAGAGGATTAATTAAAGTGAACTCGCTTAGGAGATTACATCAAAATTAAGTGACTGAGAAAATACTCAGTTACAGTCTTTATCCTGCAATAACTTGCTAGTTGTCAATTCAGTTCAAGAGAGTTTGTGAATTAAAAAAAAGGGCAGCTAATAAAAATAAATGAAATATGTTTTGCCTAAACATAGGCTGAATTTTATTTTTCCATCTTTTATATAGTATGGGCTGTTATAGACCCCAAAACTGCTATCTACAGGCCCCATCAGCCTTACTACCATTACAACTGGCATAGTCATGGTAAGATTTTCTGCTCCTAAGGACTGAAAAATATTCAAAGACAAATCTTTGAAGAGTTCCCTCTTTCTGCAAAAGGATCACTAATGCAAGCAAGAAATCACTGTCAAAGGGAATCTGAGCCAAGGAAACCAAGAGACTCATGGCTAGACATAGAAAAAGAACCACAAAGCAAGCCTTTCAAGAAAATTCCAGCTTTATGCTAACTAGGGCAGCATTAACTCATGTTCAGTCTATTCCAGTCTACTGATCCTGTTGGGGATAAGAGAATTACTATCTAGCTCTGGGAAGGCAATAATTCTTCTGGAGAGCCAAAATACCCAAATCAAACAAAAACCAAAAGACACTGAAAATTTCACAAAGAAACAAATGCATTGCAGATGTTTTACCAAAAAAAAAAAGAATTCCCTTTATAAAGAACACCGATTTAAAAATACATCTATTTCACAGGTTCTGGACAACAATTATAAAGCTACCTATTTAATTCCCTTTCCCTTTGTTGTAGGTTCTCAATATTGTATAAAATGTGCAGATGTAAACAAAAAAGGTCAACAAGTGTTTTGCATACATTTGTACATATCAGTTCACAGAATAAGAACTCAAGCTTACATCCTAGGTGCATTCCTGCAGGTCATGCTAGTGCTCATGCAAATTTGTAGAGAACTATTCCCTTGAAAGAGAACAGAAACTACTGTAAGATATCAAATAAAAGGAATATATGTTTAATGGAACAGAAATTAATGTTACTACTCATTAAGTGTCTTGCCAAATTCTAAATTACACAGAATTTGTTTATTCTTTACTCCTTCTTCAATCTCTCTCCTCCATTTCTCTTCCTCTACATTTCCACTCTACCACTCTTTGCCTTGCCTTTTCTCCAACTATGCTTAGTTTTCATCAACATAGTATCTACAGTGTGTTAAAACAATATCAATTAAATATTTAATGCAAACACTGAACACAATCACTAGACTGGAAAGTCAATACTCCAAGGAAACAAAGCAGAGGTATTTTGGTACCTCAGGGGAACGATGATTAAAATGCTCGCTTCTCACGCTTCAAAGCCTACTTTGCTTTTCCACTGGCTGCATTATTGTATGATGGCAAAACTAGGACAGACAACAAAAAAGGCCAGTGAGATGCCAGGTGAGTAGCAGTTCATGTACACTGATACCAAGTAGCAATTCTTTCTTTTTCACTCTTTTTTTCTTTATGCCCTCCATGCATGGGAATACATATGAGCACGTGTGTCTGGGATTTTAATGACTGTGAACAAAATACAGAGTTGAACAGTACACTGCTCGAGTAAGCACCAGGGCCTTAAGAAAAACAGTTCAAGGTTCTCTCTAATGCATAATCCTGCTGGAACTTGTATTTTTTGAGAGTCACTAAGGAATAGAAAGGTTTTCCTTTCTGCACACTCTTAAAAGTTAATTTAAAATGGCAGCTGAAGTGAAACATTAAGATATAGACTCAGGGAAGAATTATAATAGGAAACTCTGACCACTACAAAAAGTGCAGAGATATAAGTTGTAAATGAAAAAGTAATTTTATCCTTAGCAGTGTTAAGTATGTCCAGCAAGAAAAGTTAAAATGAAATATTCTGATGTTCCTGCTCTGGCAGAGTCAGCGTTTCCACCACAATACTGTGTGTAACTTCCATTCTGGATTTTTTTTTTCTCTATTCAGGTTAAGCAACCCAAGACTTTCAGACTAAAACATCACTACTTAAAGAATTTAACTGGATTTTTGTAAAGAAATCTCCTTTGCCATACAAGATTTAGAGTATAATGCAGTAATCAGAATATTCAGATGCTTACGTTCTTTGCACAGTGCTCAATTTTGTGCAACTCACAATGCATTATTTTTATGCCTTACATACAACTTCATTATTTGAATAGGCAATGCATAAAAGATTTACCGATAACAACATACATAAATATTTATATTTTGTTATATTTGTCATTTATATATTTGTTATGTTTCTAACAAGAAAATGAAGATCTGAATATAGATGCTACTGCTTTGTTTGAACCTCCAGTTATGCAATTGAAAATGGCTTTATGTAATGAAAACCACAGAGGCCAATTTTTTAATTAAAAGTGTGCTACATTATAAACATAATTTCTGAATAAGTATATAATGTAACTGATTTTTCAGGTGTTGCACACTGTTCTCCAAGCTGTCACAAATTTCTGTGAGGACTTTACATCCAGCTGACTAAAGTGCACAATTAGATATTTGGGGACTAAAACTGCCTTCTAAAAGTGTAAAAAACAAACAAACAACAAGCCAAAACCACAAAAGGCAAAATAATACAAAAGTGTTTATATTTTCAAGACACCTATTAACAGATGAGTGATATTTCCTACAAGTAAATTCTACTCACTCTGAAGTCAATCTTTGCATAACACTCTCTGCAAGGACGCAAAGAAGAAAAGGGTCAGAAGGTAACAGATGTGACTAGCTGAGCCACGGGCTACAAAACTTTAAGAGAAATTATGAAAATTGAACATAAAGAACAAAGATATGTAATTGTTTAAATTGCCATAAAAACAATATTTTAGAGACCACTTAATTTTTTTAGAATTAAGAGAATTTAAAATTATTTTCTTGACAGTAATCTTTGCTTATTTTGCTTTTCTGTGGCAGTGGTATAATGCATGCCACTGATTTCAAGTATGCTATTGCTAAACTATTGTTAGGTAAAATAAGAATTTTTACCACAAAAACCAATTTTTCTGAAGTTAGTCAACTTACTGAAATTAACTTCTACTAGAAATTTATGACTGAGGCAACTACCTTCTAGTTCCAAAGGCCCTTCTGCTTTACTTCAGTTTTTTTTGGCAGCTATTTTTAGTAGAGCACCCCAGTCAAAACAATTGGGCGCACTATAGTATGAGGTAAATGGATAAAGAGAGTCTTGCAATAGTAACTACATATCTTGGTAATTCTCCATTTAATTAGAGGTTCAAGATAATGTTGTCCAATAAATTTACTTTTTTAAAAAAAAAATTTATCATAATTTGACTATGTACTATGGAAAGAATGAGTTAATAAATCAAAACCATTCTGATTTAGTAAAATTTCTTTGTTATAAGTTGCATGCCTCTGTGGTAATCCTCCATTCTTATCAAAGACACACATGAAATGATGTAATGAAATTAAATATCTGAATCTAAAGGAGAAATAGTGTGATTTAAAGACTAAAACTGAATTATATTCCATGCCTATGATGAGGAAATTTAATGCTGAGGTTTTTTTAAATAGAAACTGGAGAAACTAGCTAGATAGAGGTACGTCTTGTATGACTTATTTAAATATGTAATCAAAGCTATTTATTTGTGATTAATAAATATCTCTGTCATAACAGGCTGTGCAGGATGTCAAGGTAACATTCACTATTGGCTACTCCTTGCAGGAATAGTTTTTTAAAAACTATATACATTCACTATTTGCTTTAGAACTCTATGATTATAAGATGTCTAAGATCAATAAGAAAAATATACAAATATTTAATACAAGAACAATGAAAAGCATCTAGCGGCTTTCTTGTTGAACAAGCTTCAAAGTTTGATAGGCACATTTATGACATATAGCAAAGAAACCAGGTAAGTGACACTTGCTGTTGCCAATAGTGTGGTGTTGGGACAAATGATCATTCACAAATGCATGCAATGGTATCCAAATGAGGTACCATGTTTCAGACAACCCTGTTTCATCACACAGTGAGTACAAAGGCATCTCTGTAGGTATTCAGTAAGAACAGCAAGATGGTATTTCTTCAACTGGCCAAAAAAGTGGTCAATATTGAAGGAAAAATCCATGTTTTATTCTCTAATCAGAATAAACAAATATCTTATGTCTATACAGTAATTTCTTCTAAAAAGACATTGCTTATGTTACAGTCAGTCTTAGTTTATGTAATACCAGACTGCTAAACTGAATGCTGAATAACTTATTTTCCATTTCTGAAGGCCAAGGTTTAAATCCTACCTCATATCCCATTTTATCACTGCCTTTTGCCCCCAAAGAGTTATCTTTTTCCTTATCTTTGTGCATCACAAGAAAACAGAGTAACTTTTTACTCTTGTTACTAATTGCATGTTTCCTGAATACAAAAGCATTGACCAGGTAACCCATAGATTTCACAGTTTCAGAAACTTTACACACAACTTTCATTTCTCTATTTAAGCATAAGCCCGTGCTATAAATGTGTCAGTTTCAGAAGCAGCAATTTAACTGATAGGTGTGGATGGATAATTCAGTTCAGTGTATTTTGGCGTAATCATCAGATCAAGAAAAAGAGAAAAGTACTGTGTAATTTAAGGACCGATTAGGTAGCACAAACCACAAAACACCTTTTATAACAAGGTTGTAGATTATTTGTCAAGTATACAGCTAGCTATTTAAAAATAAATTGAGAAGGCATTGCTATTGAGTAACATCTATAACTAGTAAGCTTTGACATATCCAATTTACAAATTATGTGTCTGTGTTCACATATGTAATAAAAAAGCATGAATAAATACCTGAGGAATAATTTATATGCAATTTAAGAGACTAAGGTTTCCATACTTTCATCAGTAAGATATTTTCGTGGCCTGTTTTACTCATTAGATAACTGTAGATTAATTCAATAAGCTTCTTTATAGCAGTCATTTTCTTCAGAAAATCTTAGAAATCTTGTTGCAGAACAAGTGATTAACAGTACTTAGTGTAACAATTTCCACATATCACCTCTTCTTGGGCAGTTTCTTCACACTTTACTGTTTTCTGGCACATTATTTTGTACCTGACATTTTCAAGTCTACAGAAGGATATTGTATGTTATCTCCTATTTGACTATGCTTGAGTTCTTGGCATATATGTGGGTACTAATACCACTTACAACTCAAACAGGTATCTGAGATGTGTTTTCTAAAGTGGCTTTTGAGATGAGGTGTAGTCTGTGCAAGGGTGGCTAGAGGTTGGTAGGAAAACTGCTACTCTTCTCAATAGTCAGAGTAGGCACCATTTTGCATAACTGAAGAGTCAAAAGAACTCTTTGCTCCACTACAATTACAGTTCTTTATTTCAGTAATGAAAGCAATTACTCAACAACTTGGATGGTTGTCCTTGACAAGATGACATTTTTCAAGGTCTCATTATGCATTGGAATTGAAATAAATTTCCTTCAGAACAAAGTTAATATTCCCTCTCAATACAATACCTTCAGCTTCAGGATGCTGAGCTGTTAAAGGTCAAGACCGAAAAAATTCTTCTCTTAAAATTATTTTCCTNGGGGGGAGAAGGAGAGATTGGAGTGGAAATGGCACCAAGCTGCAATAACCCAACAGTTATTTATATATATATGTATTTATATATTTATATTCATCTTCTATATATGTATTCTCGGTATCATTAAATATGAGATACAGCAAAATAATTGAATAACTGCAAAGTCCCACTTGTTCTTAGCCCACAAATTACACCACTTAGGTTTGGAAAATAGTTGCTTGTTTCATAAATCCAGTAGTAAGACTATCTGTAACCTCTCTGGGTTTCAGAGTTATAAAAAAGAAAACAAACAAAAAAATCGCAAACCAAGCCCAGTGAACACTAATGGATCACAACCTGGTCTGTAATTTGCAAAAACATTAAAAATGCATTAAAAGGAAAATCCTTAGGCCTTCTGGCATATCTACAAACGCAATTTTCCATAGAGAGTTAGCAAAAATAAAACAACAGCAGATACAGAAACACATTGTTCATACATTAATTTTGTGGTACATTCACCTGTGTTTCAGAAGACGTCATGCTAAAATCACTAGGTACTGTGAGCAGGTGAGAGGAAGAATGAAGCAAAGTACAAGTTCAAATTGAACAGAGTATGTACAGCTAATGTACATGTACTTCATTACTTTATGTGTGATAAGGCACGTGGAGGATAGGGAGGTGATCAGAGACAGTCAGCATGGCTTCACTAAGGGCAGATCCTGTCTGACAAACATAGTGGCTTTCTACGATACTGTGACTTCCTCAGTGGATGACCTGTGGATGTGATCTATCTGGACTTCTGCAAGGCCTTTGACACCGTCTCCCACAACATTCTACTGGCCAAGTTAGAGAGCTATGGATTTGAAGGGAGGACAGTTCAGTGTATAAGGAACTGGCTGGCTGATCGCATCCAGAGGGTAGTGGTTAATGGCTCAAAGTCCAGCTGGAGATCAGTCCCAAGTGGTGTCCCTCAGGGCTCTGTGCTGGGGCCTATACTGTTTAACATTTTTATAAATGATATCAACAGCAGCATTGAGTGCACTATCAGCAAGTTTGCAGATGACACCAAGCTACGGGGTGCTGTTGATAAGTTGGAGGGGCGAGATGTCATCCAGAAGGACCTGGACAAGCTGGAGAGGTGGGCCCAGGTGAACCTCATGAGCTTCAACAAGACCAAGTGCAGGGTCTTGCACCTGGGTCGGAACAATCCCCACTATCAATACAGGCTGGGGGATGAGA
>VWZO01004395.1:130617-157207 GCA_013396975.1 Bucco capensis | reverse complement strand
TTCCTCACCACGAGGGTGGTGGAACACTGGAACAGGTTGCCCAGGAAGGTGGTTGGGGACCCATCCCTGGAGGCATTCAAGGTGAGGCTTGCAGGGCTTTGAGCAACCTTATCTAGTTGGGGATGTCCAAACCATTCTATTGATTCTATGATTCTACATTCCATGCAACTTTCTCATTTTGTCTTTTTAGGTTTCATATTTCTCTGGAAGGTTGTTGTTTTGTTTTGTTTGTTTTTTAAAATATCTTATACCTTTCAATCTCCACTGCAATATAGGCAACAGCTTCAATACCATTAAACTTGGCAGTTGCTTCCATATAACAAAAAACAAAGATGGAACAGTTCATACATACATATTAATCTTCTTTCCAAAATGGATTCCAAAGATAAACCAGGAAACTTTGCCTGTTTTATTTTCTGTTGAGCAGCCTCAAATATTTGTTAAACAAAGTTATAGAAAGGTATCTTATATGTTTTTAAAAGTAGTCTTCAAATGCAGACAGCACTATACTAAGAGTCAGTAGTGGGGAAAGCATATGAGAACAGTTATAGTTCAGTGCTTCAGAAGAAAAAATCTGACTGCTCTTAGAGATAATTAGATATGTTTTATTACTGAGAAAGAGAGGTTAAGCACTTTGTCCACTGTCACCCAACAACACTAAGAACCTGGTCGGAACCCAGTTTCCACTGCCTGAAGTCTACGGCCACCTTCCATGCAATTACCAGGTCTCTAGAATAAGAGCAGATTCTAACCTTGCATTCCCAGATACCCTGTTAGCCATAAAAGTACTGTTAAATCTTTTTAAAAGCAAGCCGATCACAAAGAAGAGACTGATGTAAGTTACTAAGTTATTGTACAGCACTGGATGCTAATAAAATACTGGAGTTGAGTTCTTAGGATTCTGTTTGCCTGTTGTCACATATGGATTTTATGTGGCCACCTTCCACTAACCCAGAAGGCAGTTATTCACCTAAGTCTCCAGTGTGCATGCTAAATAACTGTAACCACGTTTACTTAAATTGTAGATACCATCACTTTGCTTATGCAGCCCTAGGCTTACATCAAGATACCACTCCTGGTACTTGATAGGATAGTAACATAATCACAGACGGAAAGAAAAGAATGAAAATTAAAAGCAGTGAAGACAGTTACAGCAGGTTAAAAAATTAAGTACGTAAAAAAAAAATCACATGTGAAATGCTGAACATTTTCCAGACCCAAAGAACTGTTGAGCCTTGTAGGATTAACACAATTGCTTGTCTAGCTGAAATGGAATGCATATTGTCTGTGACAGAAATGCTGTTCTTAGCTATCCATTATAACTGTATACTCCTTTGACCAGTAACAGATTTTTGAACTAGCATGCTGTCATTATTTTGCCTATATAGGGAGGCAAAACTTACAGAACTGCCAGGCATAATCTTCCAGTGGAATAATGTTTTGAACTTCGAGGGAAGGACTATAAAGGGTTAAGAGTAAAGAAAAGAATGAAAAGTAATAAGGATAAAATTGCATTAACATAGTTTAAATTATATACTTAAGTTAGATTGCATTTAATATGAGTTAGCAGCAAGTTCTGACAACACACATTTCAGATAAAGCAGTAATACTTCTTAAAACCATAATACTTAAAAAGGAGAAGAATTTGAATAGTATTTTAGACCAATCACTAGTTCAAAGAAAAAACTCAACAACGTTCAATCATGAAACCTTAATAACATGCAGATCAACAATAAGTAAAAAGAAACCTCCATCCAGGGTGTGTAGTCAAATGCATACCGAATACACAGAAGTGGCAACTGTGGAACTTGCAGGTTTACCTTCAGAATTGGCAGACCAGTTGCTGGCAGAAAGTTATTAAATCACCTGTGACATATTGCAATCCCTGTGCTTTTCATAGGCACAATTAAATGATGCTTATAGAAGACAGCTATCTACATTACTCTGGTAGAATAGATAAACCCTTTTATTTGCATCTGCAACATTAGCTAAACCAGACTAGATTAAATAAAAAATAAAAACCTATATATCCAATACAAAACTGTTTCATTCTTACATAGATACTGTTCCTACTACCATGTCCCTTTTTCTTACTTCCCGCTTACTTCCAAGTCAGAGTCAGTAAATACAACTTTGTTGACTAGAAGATAGAAATACCTCAATTGTACAGGTCAGGTCAGCAACCTAGTAGCTGAGAACAAAGGAAGAAAGCTGTCAGCAGTTTTGTCAGTATGACAGCATTCAAATTTATTCAGTGAGGCTGAGATCAGCATCATTCTGCAGATTGTCACAGAGCACCTCAGTGCTGCACTGACTACAGTTTTCAATAGTAGCAGCAGGTCTTGAATGGCCGGGATGCCAATGGAGGAAACTTCCATCACTGAAACATTCAAGATTAGGAGGATGTGCATTCACAGACAGTTGCAACAGCTGAGTCTGTTTCATCTGTTCACAGATAGCAAAAGTAGTAATCATAGTCAGAACAGACAATTTGGTCAGAGTTGGTGGCATATGGGCTTAAAGCTCTATGTAATCATTTCTGTTAATGATCAAAATTTTAATTTCCTAAGATAGTCCTCATGCAAGTGCCTTCAGGACTATTAGGAAAACAGAAGGTAGTTTTTGTGTGAGCTAATCCACAATGTATATAAACAAAATCTTAGGAAAAAAAAAGTCACATGCCTTCTGTTCTTTAAAAAAAAAATAAAATCAAATCACTAAAACCCACTTATACTCTGGTTTTTAGGGCTTGGGAGGTTGTTTGCTTTTTTTAATTGACAATTTTATAATATTTTCTTCTTCATAAATAAAACCAAAATTCTGTAAATATAGACTATCCTGCTGTTTTAGGGTCCTGATAGTTTTATGGTTCGAATGCTTTTCTTTACTAAAACACTAAAACAGTGAGCAAAACAGAAATTCTGATTTTCCCAGTTCAATTTCAATTTAAAATATTCTTATCTTTCTATACAGTGTTTTCTTAAGTTTTATTTATTTTGAACTTCTTCTTTATTTTGCACATTTGCTTGACATCCCAGAAGCCAATGGAAGTTAAATAATCAAGTCCCAGATGTAATGCAACTAATTGGCACTATTTTTAAGTGGCTAAATTCCTTCTCAAATTTTGTTCTCTATGTATGGATTCAGTCTTTGTCAAATATGCTGAAGTCTCCTTCATCCATATAGATAATTCTTGCTCTGTTGCACACATTCTTTCATAGTTGAAACAGCAGATAAGAGGAAGGAAAGGGTGCGGAAGGAACACAGCCTGTCTTTGGAGCCTCAGTTCTCCCAAGGCAGAAAAACTTATGCCATCATCTCCTCAGCATCCCTTTACAGAATTTACATAGCTTAGGCAAAATCTGACTGACTTGATTTATTCAAATAGATACTTGTCAGTAGGCCTAACTGCTGCATTACTGTGGATTTCAAAACTCACACGGACTACATTCGCACCTAAGCCAGACCTGAGGACTGGGCATCACCTTTGCCTAATTAATAATGGTTAACTGATGCTATCTGTTCAGCTGTCAGTTAAAACACCTTTACGGGATCTCACTAGCTGCAAGACACAGCATGGCTCTTACTTGAGACTTTAGTTTCAGCCATATCAGACAAGCTTATACCCAGGTTGCCAGTCATCCATATGGTATGATCCAAAAGCATGCATGTGCCCTTGCTACGTGCTTTGGTTATTATCTGCACAGCTGTGGTCAGTGCCTGCTTGCTCCAAACAGTCATCACTTCCAAGATTCTTCCCATCTACCAACATATACTGGCCTAGCCAGCCATGCCTCAAAGTACACCCTATGTATTTCTCATAACCATTATGAAAAATAAAATATGAAACAGTACCAAAACCAGGTTTTACTGGGAAAAAAAAAAAATAAAAAAAAAAATCAAGATTTCCATAGGAATCCAATGTTGAGGGTCAATGCTCAAGACTGCTTTAAAGTCTACTCCTTCGTTACAATGACTAGAATTTATATATGTTTACTGTAGTCCATGTAAATCCTGGAATCCCTTGATCTTTATTTCCAGTCCTTTTCCATCTTGCCTCTCTCTGCTGTTTGAAAACTGACTAAGAGAGGATCTATTTTACATATGAGTAGTGCAATGCAGATTGCACCAGCATTACAGCAAGAAAAGCTGTGTAAGTAGTCATAAAGTTTGGGAAGAATGTCAATCTAGTTACATATTAATAGCTGCATACCCTTAGCAGCCCTAAAAAAGCTGTCTCAGAGAGGTCTCAAAGAAAAGAATATTCTGGTCTTTATATGAAGACACAGGGATACTCCCACCTGTAATACACAGCAGAATCTTAACACTTGTACTTTACTTGATCTGTAAAGCACTGAGGGGCTCTCGAATTTGTCAAAGATTTCAGGTACAAGATGTGTCTTTTAAGACCGGGCACCATGCTTCCTTTTTTCTTAGTAGAAAACTGTACTATTTATCCACACTACAATTAAAATTGTCTGGTATAAAAGAAATTTAGGTCAGTTTTACATATTTCATATGTATTAACACAGTAAAACTGAACATTGACACAACACATTAACACAGCAGAGGCAGGAATGTCAAGGTGGTATAAGTATATATTTTGATGTCTGATTAATTTTCAAAGCAGTTATTGAGAAATACCAACAGCTTTCCCCACCTCATTGTCCATGTCAAAGTAACAAAAAACCTGCAAATAACTTTTAAACATTTACATTGTAGTTTACATGAGGCAGAAATTAACTAACAGTAATTCATGAACCCTGGTTAAAGGTTAGGGATTTTTTGTTTTATCATTTTTTTTTAGGTTAAGAACAAAGTTCATGTGTCATGGAGAGAGAAGTAATGTTAAAAAAACCCCCACTAGATCAAAAGGATGTACACAGCTATTTGACTAATTACTCTTTTTTTTTTTCCCCTTTATTTTTTTCCCCATTTCAGCCAGGAAATTTACTACCCCAATATTTAAAGATAACAAAAAGCTTATCATTATTTATTGGATTTGCTGTTGTAGAATAATACCTATTTAATATTTCTAGATAAATTACCATGTATTCATAACTATTGTAGGAACTGTTCTTCATCTTTATCTTCCAATCAGAGGCAAGAATAAACAGTAGTTTTCAATGATATAACTTGATCTCCTTTCTGAATTTGAAATTCCACAGACGACTTACCCATTTAGAAAGAATCTATGGAAAAAACATTCACTGTCTAATATTCACATCTGAAGGAGATTTGGGTGTAAGTCATCTATCAAGTGCTATGCATCAGTGTTTGGGAAAAAGAACATAATTGAGAAGAAAGGACTGTGACAGTCCTGAAGTAAAAACAAAATTTAATTAAGAGTAACTAGTTCAAAATAAACAAAATGTGTAAAAAGATTATAACAGTACAAAGAGCCTACAACAGATTATTAAAATCTCATCCTTCAGATTAGATATATATTTTGTTCTAGATAATTAAAACAGTTTAATAAAGTGTTTATTAATATAAACTTTTCACTCTTTCAAAGATCAGGTGAAAATGGTAACATTGAGGACAAGCAATTAAACTGTACACAATCAAAAACGTTATTGTCCTTCCTTTTTACTTTTCATACTTTCCATAATATATTTGGAATGGAACATATCTACTGTGATTTATGATAGGGAGATCCTCTCTTATCTCTATCCTTCTCACTCTCTCTCCAATCAGGTCACCAATTATCCTGTAATGTCCAGAAGAATTCCTGAGATGCATTTGCTCTCATTTAAGAGAGGCATGCTTGTACTCTATGCAAAACATTCAGAGAAGCCATTTCTCCTTTTATTAAAAGGAACATTAAAAACTAATTTTTTTTAAACCTGACCATACCATTAAATGTTACAATCTCCACTCTTAGCCTCTAAGCAATTAAAAAAGTGAAAAAAAAATAGTTTGAGTACATCCAGCCAACAATTTCCACGTCAAAAGAAGTCTAAGTTGGAGCCATGTGGTCTCAATCAGGCAGTAAAAAACTCTCTGTATTTTCTTAAATGCACAACTGCAGCATACCCATAACCTCTCTTTTAAATCATCTTAACCAGATCTGAATCACTTTCACCACAAATGATCCGGTGGCCCTGGAATGTGCTGGGGTAGACAGAGTTGATCTGCAATGAATATTGGGACATTTTCCACTTCCCTAGTGTTAAGAGAATAGTCTGCAGCACAAAAAAAAAAAAAAAAAAAAAAAAGTTCTTTAAAAGGTTAAAGCCAAGACAAAAAGTGACATCACAGTTCAATCATTCAAGGGAAAAAGGAAAAACTACTGCCTAATAAATCAGTGCTGCGTACCACAAACCACTATGAGCCAACACAGCTAACGAACAGCTTTTCTTGCTGAAGCAGAGATACCGCAAGCAGCTGGCAGATGCATGTGTAATTGTATTCACAGAGAGCCACTGAATCCATTGAGTCAGCCAGACTCGCAGAAGCTGATCAATTAAAAAAGCAGAATAACCATGATTTCAGTAACAATCTGTGTATCACCTTACACTGCACTGCACTATTTCTTACCATGGGCGAGCACCATTGTTGGCACGTATGAGTATGTATAGGGAACTTTGTTAAAGGCTTGTAAGCAAATCACTTACAATGGAAAAGCTCCTTTTGAGGTACTGGCATTACCTGGATGAACACAGCTAGCCTTCTCCACTGCTCCACTCAAGCAAGGAGGAACAACAGGCACAAACCACCTTAGCTTTCTCAGCATAGGAGTTTCAAAATACTTGTTACATCTAAAGTTATAATAGAGGAAGGGGTATGTAATTCTTTGGGTGCCCCTAAAAGTCAAGTTTAAGTAGCAAATGGGCAAGATTTGCTCAACTTGCTGTAAGATTATTAAATGCCACTTCCCCTTTAAAAGGCTATCTGCACCCTGAAAGGTTTCTTTCAGTCTTAATCACCTCAAAACACAATTTAAGCATGTGGCCAAAGTGAAGTGCATCAAAAACAGGAATAGGCCAAAGCTGAGATATTCAGATCCAGTTATTAACCATCTCATTCTTCATGGATGTTGGAATCTAGGGCTTTTGGTAAAGCTCCATCTCTGAACTCAACACTCTGCCAAACCTCACAGTCAGTAGAAAACATGCTTTAATGTACCAAAGCAGGAAAACCAGCACAAAGATGTCAGATTTTTCCACCACATAAATAAGAAAAAATATATCATTATTACACCCATGTAAATTGTGAAACTGAAAGCAGCTGCTGAGGCAACCTGACATGGTGTCATCAGCAGCAGGGAGTCCAACTCAGGAAAACACTATTCCATTTTTAGCTCTGAAAAAGAATCTTTGCTAGTTCTAGTGTACAATTCCAGTTCAGTGAATAACTTGCCATAAATAGAGCTAGTAACTGCTAGAGAAAGAAGTACCTCAGTACAAACAAAATGTGTACTAAAGACCCACAATATCTTAATAAATTGCACACTACCCTGCTGAACACTGTTTTGCAGTCATTCCATAGTAATAGAAATAGAATGGATAGTTTTTGTAAATGGCCACACTAAGCAGAGCATTCTTCCAAATGAAGGGTAAAAGTCACAATGGGAGAGCTTTGGTTACAAGTTTCTGAATTAGAAAAAAACCGAACTTACAGACTCAAACAGTTAATTGACTGTCTACACAATCACCCATTTGCTCATTCAGCATATTTTTCATGTGACTAGATCTCCACAAATCCCTGATAACCAGAAGTTAATAAGGGGATGGGGGAAGGGGCCATTCATTCTTGTCAAAACAAAATAGTAGAGTAACTCCTTGAAGTAGCTGATGGAGGCAGAGTTAAGAGAAGGGAAAGAAAAGCTTTCCTATTCTTGGGTTTATTGTTCCAGTATCTTTTTGGCTTTTCAAAGTAGATTCAGTCATCCGGTCTGTCAAATTTATTACACAGTTGAACTTTTGGATTTCAAGAGTTTCTTATTTTTCATTTTATTAAGATAACCTATGCAGTAAAACACAATAGAAGTCTGATAGCAGTACTTATCAGCAGCTTTAAAACAAGTGGGTCCCTACAGTGAATTTCCTTTGACAGCTAGATGGCATTTCTGAAAGAAAGGCATTTGGATCAACCTGCCATAGTGTTGATAATTATAAGAATTTTCATAAAGTCAAGAAAAAAGAAGTCCTTGTAATAAAGCAATCCATTCTGCTAGTAAACTCAAAAGGCAGTAGTGTTAATAATTTTATAAAGCAAGAACAGCTGAAATTTTTGCTAATTGGAAGAAAAATTATTTTTTTTTTGCAAATTCTCTCCTTTCTCTGAAAGTCGTTTCTCTAAGTATCCATTCCTTTCCACTGGACCTTAGCTTTCACTCGGAGACCCTCAGAGCCTTCTGTTTTTAAAAACATATTCCCTTGTCTCATACTGCTAGATAGGGGAGGGGGGGTGTGCTCTGAATGAATGCCAATCATTTAAAACAAGTTTATTTTGGGTTCCTATAACCTAAACAGTCATAGGAAGCATCTCATCCCTTTTCACTCCTCTAGCCTCCTGAACTTTAGTTCTGTTTGTATCCTCTGTGATAGATCTTCACTGCCAAGGTTCAGCTCTTGCACTTAAAACAAATGAGTTACTCTGCTAGTTAAAGTCACTCTGTACTACACACACTGAAATAAAAAAATCACAGAAACTCCTGTAATGAAGTCATTTGGAAAGCTTTCTGGAACTGAACACGTATTTAGGAATTTTGCTAAAATATATATATTCTTTTAGAAAGGGAGAAACGAGGAACATTTTGCTGCTAGGCGCTTTTCCAAGACCACTATAACTGAGCACACACTGTATGATCCACTCGTACTTTTTTCCATTCCCCTATTGTAGTAAAACAGCTAAAACACCTTATTGTTTCTTTCATCTTTACATATATTTAATGCTGGCACTTACCGTTGTGGAACAGATGGACCCCCACCCCCCACAACGAAGCTGATAGCTGAAGGTCTTTGGATCCTTTCTTTCTTGACTCTCCACGACTCTTAGCTTTGCTGCTCTAAATTCAGCCTAATATGCTGAGGAACACAGAAAAAATTAATAGACAGCCACAGCCAAGTTGCCAAATTCCAACCATTCAGGATCAGCAGTGAAGACGTTCTCCCTAGTTCTGCCTGATTCCAAAGAACAAAGCCTGCTGGCAATGAGGAAGCGGAGTTTAAGTCCTCTGGCTACAGTCCAGCTGTTGCTCTTGCTTTTGCTTCAGAGTACGTGAGAGTGTTTGTATGAGCTTGTAACGCATGTAAAAGGTGGGGGCTGGGGAAAAAAGGGGTGTGTGTAAGGGGAGGAATGCTAGTCATATCCAAAAATAACATGAAGGAAGTAATGTAGTGATCCATCTCCCCTCACTCTCTCCTCTTATCGCATGTACTGAGAGTGCCTCTAAGATTCTGATCTCAAGAGTAGGTAGAGAAAAAATCCAATGTGACTTGCAGCTCGTTTGATTATGCTATTAAACTGTAACTGAGGAGCTCTACACTAACAAGGAAATAACACAAAATGCACAACTTAGTAGCAATCTATTTGATAAACCTGAAGCCAAAGCACATTTCACACTGTGCATTTCTTCGGAAACTGGAGACAAAAATCAGAAACTACTACTGTAGTTCACTAAGTGTCAGAAAAAAATAGCCTATTTACCTTTCCAGAAGTCCTAAACTCTAGATACTTCTAGATAGTTCTTAATGTTGATTTTTAAAATAACTAGTGTCGCAAGTTTACAATATAAAGCAGAAAAAGGGATATAAAATCTTTATATAGTTTAATTTTGCCCTGCATTTTAGAAATTTCTGTAAAAAAAATTCCATATTCAGAACAATGTGCTCTGTCATAAAGAAAATTAACACCCATGACACAAAGAGCAAAGCAAGAAAACCCCACAGAACAAAAAGAATTAAGGCTTCTTTCCTGGGTAATCAGAAAGCTATAACACAACTATTTTCAGGTTTTTTTAGAGCTCAGTAATTGTGGGCTTTTGAAAATCTTAGAAATAGTCATAAGTGAAAACAAATTTAAGGAAAAATAATAAATCATTACTGATAGCCTCAATTTTATTATTGTTATTGACTACGTATATTTAATCTGGACTTTTCCAAACGAATTTGAGGACCACTAAATCACTAAATCTACCTGTATACCCAGAAGTTTCTGTTATTAATTAATATTTCTGGAGAATATTTATTATATCCAGTGGAGCTTCAATCTCAAACAAGTGCCCTCAAAATATTACAAACTACATTTTATGCTTTTAGCATACTGCTTTCTGAAAAGAGAGGAGTGTTAGTTCTCAAAAGGTTTAATTACAACATGACAGTATAAAGAAAGAACAAAACAATTTTGATTTTCATTTCATCTCATGCAGAATAGTTTAGCTCAAGATTTTGAGGTGTCTGACCTGCTACTGGGCATTTTAGAGAAGCAAAACTGGTCGATTTCCACAATGAATGGTTCTGAAATACCAATTGTCACAATAGAAATAAAAGAGAGAAAGAAGGAAGAGTTAGAAATTAAGCTCCAGTATGCCAGTTTCAACAATGATAGCATAAACCAGCCACCTGTTTACACAAGACTTTGTTCCTCAGTATGGGAGACAGTGTAGGTCAGATCTGGTGATTTCCATATCCAAGGTCCATACTTTTTCTGGACCTACCCATTTTTTATCCTTTAATAACACTAATGGAGCTTTGGATAGGAGTTTAGGTTTTACAGAACAAATATAATACACTTAAATACAGTTCTATTACATTGAAGAAATCACAGTTCTTTTCCAAAGCTAGTAGCAAAGAGAACTGTTAAGATAAATTTTAAAACTACACTCTAAAATGAAGGTAAATCTCAGAAGCCTATAGAAACTGTCTGGAATGAAAGAAGTAATGATGATTTAAACTTGTCTTCCTGCATATTCACTAGAGACTGAATTTCAATATATTGCAAGGCCATAAAAGTTACAGTAAATCCAAGTTCTCTATCAGGAAGTTCACTGAGCCCAACTGTGATGTACTTTTCTGTTGGTACTTTACTCCTTGGTAGCATTACAGAGCTTGGATTCCTGTGCTGTCTCAAGATTTGCCAGCCCAAATTTTACCTGAAAAATTTCATATGCAAGAAACGATGAACAGATAGAACTACCTCACAAGGGCTTTTAGTCCACACTTCATCCCATCTTGAACAACAGCTGCACTGAATTTACTCAACTGGCTAATTAAAATTCTAGCTTGAAAAATGTGCAGTTTGAGTGGACAACAGTAAGCCCACATTTAGTTCATTTGCAATTGAGTCTCCAGACAAAACAAGTTAGTTCAAAGCTCAGTCCAGGCATTTGAATTTGCTTTGCTATTATGGAAGAGGATGTCTACACAGATGACAAAGACATGTAGCACAAAAAGCACCTGGAATTATTTGTTATTGTGTGATGAGAGAATTAAAAGATTGACTTTTTCAGGGATCACAGATGCATAAAAAATTGCTACACTAATATTATTGTTATTTAACTCAAATATAGTGTAGCCTTATCACATTCAGGAAATTTATGACAAGTGGTGTACATTTGCTAGTTTGCAGCTGATCAGCTCCAAGTAACAACTTATTTTCTGCCTACAAATATTTCAGCCGCGAGTTTCAGAATTTTACAACCATTTATCAAAACTCAGTGTTGTTTTCCAACTGTTCTCATTTCTAGTTAAGTAAGGAAGGAAAAAAAACCCTATATATTCTTTCACTGAACATTCATTCTCATTACACACAAAAAAGAGACACTGTGGGAGCAATACTTTGACTGGTAAGATACAACTTTCATAAATTGGCTGCTGCTCAAACCATGTGATTGCGGTAATTTCTGAAGCATTATATAAAAGCATCAGAAATTATAATCAGCAAAAAATAATGAAGATTTAAAAGACTCCTTAAGTGTGATCAAAATGCTTTAAGTAATGTCATAGTTGACTAACAATAGTAACTTCTAAAAGGTAAGATGTTCTCTTGCTTCTGAATGGGTAAAGGCCCATTCAGGGAGGTTATGGCAGACCCACCCGGACTGTGAAGAAGCCATTATATATATTTTTTTCTCCGTAGAATACCAGTATAACATAATAATAGTCATACATTAAGAGGAGAAAATACATTTTATTCATTTCTTTTGAGCACTTACTAGACACAAGCTCTGGTAAACTGGGCCAAGTAACAACTTCAGTCTCTTGTACTGTGTACACAGAAATGTGTTCCCAATATAGCATATGTAAATCTGGCATTCAGGAGTAAAGGTCACAAAGTATTTGGATGTAGGGAATACTTGCAAGACAAGAGCTATAACCTAATGATAAAAACAAGACTGGTAAAAAATGCAAAAAAGTAGAACGTTGTTGTCAGACAGTTTGTATTTTCCTAATTCAAACATTTTCCTTTTAGTATCCAGATACCTTAATTGTCCAGTGATGAGCCATGTTGAGTTTATATTTGGTTTGGAAAACAATTAAAGGCTTTGTTTTTTCTATCTGTATAGCCTCTCTATGGTTTCTGTGATTACTGACCCAAAGTATGTTCTTTTTTGATGTCCTTCACCCTCTCCACTGCATCTAAAGATTTGTGTTCTTTTAAAAACTGAAAAAGTTTCCATGGCATAGGTTTAGAGAGGAGCTTTTTCTCAGGAAAGATAATGTGTAAAGTATTTGCATGTTCTGAAATTATTTCATGCCAAAATTTCATTCAATTTCATTCAAAAGGGCCTAAAGAACATTTTGACATTTTGAAACTGACACTTACTGAATAGTTTCAGTGTCTTCTCTGCCTCATACAGGAATAACGGAAGTTAGCATTTTTAAGGGAATTATAACTTGCCCTGCCACTTCTGCTTGCCCTTCAATTGAATAAAATTTTACAGAAAATATTATATAAATCAGAGGAAATTATAATTTTGATAACACTTTGCTTGCATGAAAACTTTCTTATTTGAAAGAAAAAAGAATATATATAAATCTTTGGGGTCTCCAAACCCCAAACATTCACTTACATATAAGCAGTAGAGATGCACAAGAACACAGTATTGGAAATGGCTACACAGGCTATGTATATAAAGAGATGTGTTCAGATATCTCAGAATAAGTTAATTAATTAGATCTCTTCTACATTACTCAAGATCAGAATTAATAACATCCCCAAACTAAATTTCAAAGAAATTACAAGCTTTTCAAATCCAGTATCTAGTAAAATGAATGGTACCTACAAGCTACAGCCTCAAGCACAATGCCCTCAAGATTAGTATCTGCATCATACCAACAGTACATGTTCAGACAAATTTGGTTCTCTAAATGTTTTATAACATAGGCTGATAGAAATACATATTTGTTACCATTACACACAAACCTCATCTTCCGCTTAAGCCTGAAAGTCAGGAAAACCACATGAATGACAATTCTAGAGCATTAAAAGAATGTAGGAATCTTGTAGAGTATGCATCTCTCATTCAGATGCCAACAGGAATTCTCCAAACACCTAAAAGAATCATTGTAATGACTATTAATTTCCAAATCAGTTGCCGCATCTGTTTTTAATGAAAATTTGTTTACTTTTAGGAGGGGATACATGCAGGCATCCCAAGTGAAATGCATAAAGTATTTGTTCAGAGAGTTAAAGAATGATAGACTTCTTTTGTTTGTTTACTGAATCCTTTGTAATCTCAGGATAAGCATATAATGATCAGCCCTGAAATAGGTTCCATTTAAATTGCTGAGTGATTAAGTGTAAAAGCACCTTAAAAGGGATGTATGGACTAGGATAATGTAAGGGTAGAGATGAGGGGAACCAAACATTTCTAAAACTCAATTCACCCACTTAATTCATGCATTGTCTATATGATTCATACACTGGCGATATTCTGCTTTAGGGAATTATTCTGCTTATGGCAATTATTATTCTTAATTGCCAGCAAGTCTGAGAATCTCCTGCCTTCTCTAATGCACCTACTTATCTGTAGTTTTAGTTCAACTTCATTCTCATGTTAAGAGAACATAGGATGTGGAAAGGGGCAATGATTCTCCATTATGTTCTGTCAGAAAGTGAAACCCTAGGTACTTTTTTCTGGATAGTGCATGTCAGAATTGAGGATTTTCACAAGTAACTGAATGTTTTCAAAGCTATTAAAGAAAATTACACCCATTCTTTCCTTTACTGTAATGTAGCTGCATGATTCATTCCCACCTCCTTTTTTTAAAGTTTTATTTCATGCCATTATCTGCTAGTATTTACTACAGAAAATATATAAGGAGTGCCAGAAACAAATGTAGCTCAAATAAAGCGTAACATTTCCATGGTCACATTATTAAAGAAACTGTAACCACAGGTGTTAAGCAGATTTTCTTTCCAAGCATAAAAGGCAAAATGTTGGGATAACTGACTAAATTCCAGTACCTGTCCAACTCAAGTGTTCTGAAAAAGCAGAGCATCTGCCATTACTTCTTAGAAGTTTCCAGCATTATCTGTACACCCTTCCCTATGCAAACTGACCAGGGTGTCAGCAGATGAAGCTGCTACCTTACCACCAAATCCATTTTAGTTAAGGAACAAGAAGTCAGAAATGATGACAGAAGAAGCTCATAAACAATTTTCTTTCACTTTAGAGAAGGCAGTTTCCATAAAATAACAAAATAATCATTACAACCTGTACAATAGAGTCTGTTTTTATGTAACTCATTTGCAATTTTAAGAATCTGTGAAGAAATACTGTTTATATTCATTCTAAGCTTAGTTCATTTTTATTTTTTTTTTTAAAGAACAAAGCCTAAGTCCTTATGTTATGATCTAATAATTACAAGGAGCTTAATAATAAAATGTAGCAATACAAGAAGTTTGTTGGGCCCAAACTCTTCAGCCCACCACATGTTTCACACAGGTATTCTTATGGTGAGGGTTTCTGATTGTTGGTTGTTTTTTAAATCACAGTGCTTTTTTAAAAATATGGTCATCACTTTATCCCGTTCCAGCTGAGCTTTTAAAGAATACATTTCTATTATTAAATGAAGCAATCCAGCTACTGCTGCATTCCATTTAAATAAAAGTATATTTTAAGTTTGAAACAACAGGTATTTTGCCAAAAGTAGAACAAAAGAAAACGTAGCTATTCTGGGAGGAAGAGTCCCTATTTTTTTCTCGTATCTTGAACTCTGATCAAGTTTTTAACTGACAGCGAAGCAACTGCATCCTCTGAAATGGTACAAAAGTTATTAAAAAATACATTGATTTTTAATAAAAAAATAATGCAAAATTATAACCATCCTGCCCTTCTCACCATACAATAAACCCTTCTACTCAGCAAACAGCAGATTGAGAACGAGCTACCACAAAGCTTTATAATGGGGAACAGCCTCCTTTCAATGTAACATAGTGATTAGTTTAAGCCAAGTGAAAAATGTTGCATTTTTTTCAAGATGTGTTCGCTAAGCATTCAGCAAAGTTGATGGTTAGCCAGCATTTATAGATTCTCATAAAGAAAGCAGCTAAAATGAAGAAACAAACCCTTGTTTGGGGTTCTGGTGTTAAATTGATCAGTACTTGAGAAGTTCTTATAGCCATGATATTGAGACTTTGTTTAAAAAAAACCAAACCCTAGGATTCTTTGGTTTACAACCAGCAGAAAATATATATTGTTTGTACAAATGCTTTGTTAGACAAAGGAAGCACTTAAATAAGCAAAAAATCCATCCAAAAAAGTCCTTCCATGATGTCATAAACAATATTTATGTTTACTTATTTATAAAGAGATCTTCTCTTTCTATCAGTATTGGCATTTTCTGTTATAAGTGACCTCCAAAGGTGGCAACAATTTTTCCTTCTCAAACTTTTGTAATATTAAGTTTTAAGAGATACTGTATATTAAAAAATTATATTTTTCTGGAAGGTTATAATATTTGCCTTATCAATGAAATAGAAACAAGAAATTAAATTTGGATATAGAAAGTAAGGATTAGGAATCCTTAGGAATTAAAATTTGTCGTAAAGGAAGTATTGTTATCAGCAAAAATGGAAATTAAAAGTACATTTAAATAATCTTTCAAAAGTATAGCTAATTCTTAAAATACTTTCTGTATGAAATCTCATGTATTTACATAATCATTAAGTATTCTTTAATTTTGGAGTCAGCACAGAATTTTTTTAAAGTAAACTATTTCTCTAAGAATGATTTCCAGAGAAGATATTTTGGCACAAACACTGAGGATTAGGTCAGGGTAGGGGAAAACTTCCCTGTAGATCACCTAGCTGAGGCTGCTGAGTTGACCATAACGGGGTACCAATTCACGCATTGCTTGGAATGGGCCTCCCTTGAACATCAATCACTGCTTTTATATAGAACCAAGCTTGTTTTGGCTGTTTGGATAGCTGTGGAGTGAAGGCTGAGTTTTACCAGGCTGCATGCTTCACCTACTTCTGGGACAAATCCCCTTTCATGATTTGAAAAAATCTTAAAAATGTTATTCAGGCAGATTAACTGTGCAGCAGTAATTCTTCAAAAGTAACTCAAGGTAAACCACACACTTCTATTCTCAAGTACAGAGAAAAATCAGTTTAGGAAATGAGCTCATAGATAGATTAAAAACTAAAATAAAAAAAAAATAAACCCCGAAAAAGTAATGCTTAACACACAATGCTATTCCCCTTCTAATGCATTGCTGAAATCTTGAAGAATGGGGAGGTTTGTGAACACTGATGCATGGATTTGGTAGCGTTTCTAGCCCATAGTAACCAAAGCTGTACCCAAGGTTTTTTTTGTTTGTTTTTTTTTTCTTTTCTTTTTTTTTGGTTGTTGTGGTTTTTTTGTTTGTTGTCTTTAATGGGGTTTTAAAATTAAAGCTTTTCTGTAGACCCTTATGTTCTGTGTTACCAAGTACCCAGCAGGTTCTGCTCATCAAAAACATATTTTTGAAATATTTAAAATATTCAGCTGTTTTGGAAATTCAGGCTATTTATTAAAAAAACAACAACAAAAAATTATTAAGCAATATGCAGTATTCTTGTGTTTGTTTGTACATTTAAATCTATATTTTAAATGTGTTCATGGTATTTGCTGTTACCTCATGCCCTTACTTTTTTCCTTTAATTACTGATCTTCCCATGCTTCGACTGGGAGTATTAAGGAACTGCTTCATGCATATAACTTCCAAAACAGCTATGTTTATAGCAGATAATGTTTGTCATTTAAAGTTATACCACTGATTTGCAGTTTAAGACACATGCATCTGACCTGTCCCTTCTTTAAGTGCATTTTGCATTTTCCAAAGACTATCAGCATACAGTTAGCAGTAATTATAACCACATTTATGCTTATACAGTATTACCTCTAACCTTGAAGTACTAGTGGTTGGACTTTTCTTCTTTTCAGACCTCCCACAAATGAAGCTTGTGCCCCTTTGCAAAGCTAAATTATCCCGAATTCTGGATATAGATTTCCCTCAGGCTCACTTTGCTTGCAGTGGCATAGAGCATTATTTTAGAAGTGTTCCCTAAACATTACCAGCTGGTTTGGGCTAATTCAAGGAGTGATTTCTTACCTCTATCCAATCAACAGAGTACATACAACTTTTTAATTTTACAAGCAATAAAACTCAGGCAATTCTTCAGGGATGATTTCTTACAGATACGCACAATTTATGTTTTCCCCATCTTAATATATTACAAAGATGTGTTACACAAATCACTTTCTCTTCCTCATAAAAGCATCAGTATCAACCCTCAAATCTGCACCTTGCAATCTCTTCTATGCCCCCTAGCTATCAAACATTACATGCTGTGTTGACATTGATACTTCTACTCTGGTACGTACAAGCTTACTCAACAGGCAGCTGGGCAAAGAAAACAATTTTGCATAATCATTTGCACCAACAACAAAGTCCTAAGCTCAATAGGTGTATCAAGATTTGTTTCTTGTTTTAACAGAACCTTTAAGTAGCTAGCTTCGATATCTCAGCTTGTGATAAATTCTATTTGAAAACAGCCTCCAATGCAACATTATGCCAGAAAGAGACAGAAATATTCTGCTGATGGGCAAGTAGGATTAGAGTGTAGCCACACTAAGGAGATCATTTTCAAGTGCTGTGGAGCTACATCCAAAAGGCAAGCTTTAATGAACAGTTTGGATTCTCTAAGACATGGCTTCTACAGAAAAAGGCTCTCTAATCCTCCGCTGCTGACACACTTCCAAGTGCTTTTCTCGTAGTGAGCTAGCATATATGGGGGTGGTTTTTCCTACTAGCCTTTGGAAATCTCATGCTCTTTTAATTGAGGCTTTTCATTTTGGTTTTGTGTTTATATTTGGTGATGGCAAGATGAAAGAACAACAAACAAAATCAATAAAACAGGAATAGTGCCACATCTTTGTTAAAGGTTTTAAATTTTTAAAGGATGAGCTTTCGTCACTTAATTCCATGTTAAGTATCTCTATGACAAAGCTGAAATAGCACAGAAGAAAGTTTCAGGATACCCAGAAAAGATTAGGTGGAACTGTAATGTACATGCGTCTGGGCAACTAATATACACAACACCTCAGAGGAGCTTTGTGAACTGAAGCTTTTAAATGAGGAGTCTTCTCCACAGATGACCACTTGTTACAGACAGACATAGCAAGGGCTAAGCAGGAGATTCATTAGATGGGTGAAGCTGAGATGCCTTACCTCTAATGCACTATGCCCTCTTACCCATCTTCTCCTCATCCCTCTCCTTGCACCCTCTTCCCAAGAGAGGGTATGACCCTTTAAAACAGTGCCCAGGGATGACCTAGGCTTGAAGCCCAGCCAGGGCAGGAAGCCTAAGAACTGTGCAGGAAGAATGGAGGTACCCTCCTCCTGGAGACTGCAGTCTGCTCTTCAGCTGTCTATCCTACATACTAAATACCCCCTCAGCATATATTTGGAGCTGAAGTGCTATCAACAAGTTGTCTTCTTTCAGTCCTATATTATTCAGTAGGGTAGTTGCACCCTATCCATATGCAAAAATATCTCATCATGGTATGAACACCAGTGACCAGTACAGAAAAAAATACAGTGTGTTTCATAGTACAACCGATCACATTTCAAATCAATCTGCAATGCAAGCTGTGAGTTAATTGCATGGCAAACAGGATTTGTGGTGAAAAGTGGATACTCCATGAATACACTATCCAAAATGTCTTAAGCAGATATCCTGTTGCTCTCCAGTACAGTATCTGTGATCTTTGTATACCTTCAACAATGGCCTCACAAATTGAAGGGCAAATTGCCCAAGCAGATCTAGAAACACATTCTTAAAATTTCAGTCCTGCAGCATGGCCAGCTGCTGCACAGCAGCTGATGAACAAATGCAGAAAACATCCACGGAACATTCAAACACTCCTTGCTTCTTCACAGCTTCACTGTGCACAAAAGGGTTAAGCTAGGTTAAGAGGACTAATGAGTAATTCAGCTGGCAAGAAGTTCTTTTCCCTCCTGCTCACTGAAAAGCTGGCTTTTGTTTCTGCATACAGTGAATGAACTCATGCAGCGATACCTGTTGGCAAATCGAGGCTTGTTGCTTTGCAAAGTTACATGCAATGCTGCCAAGACCTTGATGTCTGCACATATCCTTGCTACATTAGATTGGTATGCCAGGGACTCAGCAGATCATAAAGCCCACACAGTGCCAGAAGTAACATCCCATTGCCACATGCTAGTCAGAGCTCTTGGGACATAGACGGAGCATCTGTGTTTGCTGAAGTTCTTTCACAGCCTCCCCCTCTTTGGATACCACCTAAAATAAAAGACATTTTATTTCAACCATGTAGTAAAAGTGATGCAAAATGTATTGTTTTTTCCCCTTCCCTTTGCCCCTGCCTACTGCTATAACAGTTATTACTAATACTGATTTCTTACTACTCATTGCAGTGACCCATGCATGTGGGGAACAGAAATAAAATATATAGAAATATATATTTATATAATTCCAGAAACTGGGGCTCTTGACTTGGTGGAGACAGAAAGATGTTGTTATGCCCTAGCCTTGCAAGGAAATTAAAGTTTGTTAGGTATTAGCGTTCCGTTTTCTCTAGGGACTTTACCACTTTGTAAAGCACACAATCTCAGTTAAGCCTGTCCCTGCTACTACATTTCCACCAACAACTTCTCCATTCCAAGGACAGCATTTTGCAAACATTACCTGTCTTGGTTTATTGGTTATCTGTAGGAGGACTTGTGTAGTAACAACCTTTCAACAGAAGTGTCTGTGGAAGTAAACCTGGCCATTTTAAAGAGAACTACCATCTGTCAAGCATGTAGCTTGCTAAACTGCATTCACCCTTCTAGTTTGGGAAAAGGGGATGAATCTGGTCAGATCTAGATTTTGCATCACCTTTGTAACACAGATTCTCATGCAAACATTCTGGATCACTCAGCTCAACGTCACTGCAAAGCATAGGGTAGGACAGGTGGCACCATACCCTTGTCAAAGAAATACGAAGATAAGCTACCCAAATGTCAGATCCTTCTAAGCACTTAAGTACAGACAAGCATTAACTCAAAGCTAAGCAAGTAAATACAGAACTCTTCTTCCAGTGCCTAATTTTGAATAGCTGACTTGGATTCCTGAAAGCATCAGCATACAATTGAAACCAAGTCGTCTGAAGTTCCATTTTTTAATAGAAAGTCACTAAACCCTCTTTTCAGTGTACGGCGACTCTCAAGGGAGGAAGCAAAACATAGAATATTATGTTTTGCTTTAGTATTTGTCATTTTGTATCAAAAAGAAAGTGAAAAAAATACTATAGGCACGCAGAAGTCATCAGAATTTTGGATGGACTTCACAGAGTAGGGTGGGGGAAATATCTAGACCATACACTAGGTTGCAGTAGAGAGGCATCTGAGGTACCGTGTGTTCTGCTGTGGGGCACAGAACACAGTATGGAGGCCCTTCAACCTATAAAAATGGTATTAACTAGTCACTGAAAGTCAAGTGACATTTTAAAAAGTGGCTAAGTATAAACATCAGTATGCCTATGGATACTTTATACAAAACACAAAATCAAGGCTGTAAGGAACATAAGTGAACTATAAAGGGCTGAGAACCTTTCTTCCAGCAGTATTCTTCTATAAGAATCCAAGATGAGACTTCTCACAGTCGACCAAAAGAATCTAGTCCAGGCTTTTTTTTTAATTAAAATTTTCCCCACAAGTATAGTCATGAATACAAAAACTAAAAATTGAACATATGCTCACAGCTTTCAAAAGATATGTCATCTGCTTTGTGTATTTCTCACAACAGGAGCTAATGGCAATGATAATTTTAGGGACTGGACTATCATTTTCCAGTCGTCACAGGGGAAACAGGCTGATGCCACATCAGCTAGGAGGAAAAATCACATGAAATGTGACAATACAAAATGACTTTTCTAATACAAGGTGGTGGCATGTACATATATTCTTTTATAAGTTTCATTTTAACATATGGACTAAGCACCAACTTTCCTTGAGCACCCCTGAAGTACACCTTGAAATGGGTGCTTTCACATTTAGGAATGAGCAGCAATTTGGGGCTTGCTAATGCAAATATATAATCAACCAAAGATGTCACCATTGAGAAAGACACGGATAACAAATTATTTGGCACTAAAACAGAATGTTGCATAAGTTATCTGCTGTTCTTACACCATAAATGCTAACTCCACAGCAGAACAAGCAACCCCACAGTCATTATGCAGTTATTACAGTATAATCAGATTGTATTTCATTTCTGCTGGTGTCACTTTGGAAAAATGCTTTTTCTGAGAAAAAAAATAAATTGTGTGTGAAGATGCAATGAGCACCCTATATTTAACTTTATTATTTAACAGCAGTTGTTAAAACAAAAGGTTTATTTTCTTCTGTCACAGAGCTAATTGGAGAATTTGAAAACAAGTTATTCACAAATATCTATCTGNGGATCTTTGTTCGCGAAGCCTAGCCATACCATCTGCTTGATAAGTTCATACCTGTACATAATTTCAACATTTAACTTCAAATATTCAAGACTGTGGCTTCCTGGCTCACTTAAGGAGAAAGAATCCTCCTAAAAATTTTAGTAAAATATCACCTTAAATTATTAAACTTAAAATATCCCTATGTAAAAGAAAATTCATCTTAAAACACAAATCTGGGGGGGATTTAGAAATACCTTCAAATACTCATGTGAGAAATGTCAAAAGTGACAATCAAGAAAGTAGTCAAATAAAATACAAACCAGTATTTCAAATGCATTGTGCATGACCTGCACTGGTCTAGGACTTTTCTGCTGTCTGCCCAGCAGATGTTTAGTTTACATTCTTGTCAATGGATTTTCTTTACTATTCTTCATCAATATTCATGTCTATAAATGTAAAACACTTTCTTCACTATTCACAGAATATGCAAAGCTGTTTATTCCTGCAGTGACTTGCTGCAGGAGGTGCTTCAGTGAAATAACAGATATATCACTATAACAGAAAGTTGAGTGATAGACAAGGTCATGTATCCTGTTTTATAATCACAAGATTTGCTTAGCAAAGATTTGCAATATTAATTGTATTTATTAAAGTATTATATGTGAAAAATTTGGAAAAATGACCATTCTATAAAGTGAATAGCATTTGCCCACCCTGGCTGCAGTTATTAGGCTATGCAAACATGGAGGTGGTAGTACAGTTTTGTTGTTTGTTTTTGTTTTTACTGTAAGAGCATGCCTGCAGAAGGAAGTGTATCAAATTAATGCTTTTTTTTCAGCTTTCCATTTGTTCTTGAGATGAAATTTAGTATGTATTTCTCATCTGTGCGTGCTTAAAGTAAAATGATTCCCACAATTTTTAGGTGTGTAGGAAATTAGTATAACAAAACTCAGTGCAAAAAACCTTAGAGAAGATGAAATAGCATTTGCACTATCTTCAGATAATTTGATTTTACCTACTCACTTATTCCTTGTGGATTCCATCCAATCTTTTTTTTTTTAAACACACGCACTCAAGATATTTACAAGCACCAAGATGTGTTTAGTGGTATGGCCAACATCACTTGTAAGCAACACAGAAAACAAAGGATGCTGGCTATCAAGTACTTGTGTTTTCTCTAGGTTTCTTCTTGATTAGCAATGATAACAGATTTTAATGTGGTTTAAGAGTTAACAGTTCTTATGGGAAGTCTTCCTTTTGGGCTAACAGAAAAAGAAATAGCATATACTACAACCTTGTTCCCACTCTTCTGTTGTCAGAATGCATAGTTTTCCACCAACAAGGTGCTGTTGTCCTACTGAAGTGCAGATATGTTGGGTTTAATAGAAGTGACACAATCTCTCATTTGATCAACTGGAATGATATTCTTCACTGTCACTTTGGGCCATTATTTTAACACTTATTCTGCTGTTTCTTCTGATGCTTACATACACATTTCTACTCATGCTTCATTCACAGCAATCTTAAAATATGTTGTGAGCCTCTCTACAAGGGTTATTTCCAAAGCTGATAGTTCCACTTCCCTACCACCTCTTACCCTTTGAGCAGATCTCATTTCTGTACTGAACAGACCTTTGTTTAGTAGGATTTGTCAAAACCGAAACCTGCTCTCAAAATCCTATTGCTATGGTTACTGCTGACTGATAGTTTCCCAACCAGTCTGTGTAGTCTATTTTGAAAACACCTCCAGACTACATTACCAGAGCAGGACCATGAATGTAACAGCTATTCAATCTGATGAACAATTCACTGTACTATAGAAGTACTCACGAGACAAAACTACACATACAGCTGTACAAAGGAGCATCCAGTTTACTATTAATACATACTGTCAAAGTAACTCACTCTTGACCGATACCTGCTTAACAAAGTCAATGCTATCCCTTACTCCCACAGAACCTGACATGGCTTTTCTTCATTAATGGCTATCTGAAGGCAGAGTTTTAAACAGTCCCTCAAGCCCAGCTATGCAGTGGGAATTCCAATTCCCTCTGGAAGAAAGAGGAATGTATTTATGGAGTGCACATTATTATTTTGAAAAAGCTAACTAGGAAATAGATATTTCTCACATATTCAGTAGAGACAACAGTTGTTGTTTTTAAAAGTATCATATACACACACACAGAGACACACAAAAGGTATAGTAGCCTCCTTTCAGGCTACTAAGAAGAGGCCTTAAGGCCCCTCTTGGGTCATGGTCTTCATCTTGTAAAGCAGACACTAGAATTTCTGTTGTTTGCCCATTAACAGGAAAAAAAAATAAATTAAAAGTTGGTTCCTAAACCCAGTTGAAAATGAATTTAAAGCAGTGAAAATTTTCACGATATGCAACATCTGTTCCACATAATACGTAATATTCAGATAGATCACAGATTACAGACTTACTTATACTTCTCCCCACAGGAAGACTTTTGTTTGCTTTTTTCTATATTTGAGGCAAGAAATATCTAGATCACAATATTACACAGTGGTATTTGGTTGCTTCTGGCCCACAAAAGCACCAAGATTGTATTTCAGCTCTGCACAGTGAATATAGGCCCTTCTAGGAATAAGATCATTGCAGGTCACTAGCAATCACTACTACTGTTACTTAGAAGGGATATCCACAAATAATAACAGTTATCTGCCACTTGACTTTTAAGCTCAAACACTGCTTCCCCTATATTTTCAAATATAGCAGCCTGATATACACTCAAATCATCAAAATGCCTGCAATTCCACAAGACAGCTTTACTTCAAGTATGCCAGATACATTCACTGCAATTAGTTGGGCTGAATTAGTCTATAAAATTATAACAATTTAATCCAAGATGCTGTTATTACATGTAATACAAGTAGTTCTCATCAGAAATTAAAAAAACATGCATTAAAACCCAAAGACCTAACAATCCACTGTGGAATTTTCCTTTCGTACATCTATTTCCAAATCTGAAGTTGTTAGTAATTTCTACTGAGCCTAGGGCAGATGTTAATTTAGTATAGATAACTACCCATTTATAAACGGAACCAACTATGATGGTTCTTAACAAGTTAATAATTCAAGCTTCTAATACATCCAAATACAGATATGAACAATTAATAACTTAAAAGAAATACCCTAGATGTTTATTATTAAGATCCTTCACCTAGGAACATTCCACGAAACATTCCTTTCTTCTTCTGTAACATCCAGGTTTAATAAAAACAGAAGTTTGTCTACCTTTTAATCTCATTTTATCACTCTACTGGTATGCTATTTTGTCATCAAGATGTGGAAATCAGAGACTACAAATGTTAATTAAAATGACACAATTCAGTTTGGATTCCAAAGGAAGCCATGAAGTTCAGGGCTTGAATTTCTGAAGTGTTCTATGGAAAGGTCAAGATCAAACATGTATAAATGCAACACACAATGATATCATTTTTGTGTAGCTATAGTGAAATGGTGGTGAATTGCCACTGTAAGATGAAGCACATTTCACATGAAAGAAAGCACTTGATACCTTTCTACTACATAAACTAAATCTGTTTTGTCACTTGAGCTATTTCAAACATCAGTCTTACAGGGATCATATTTGTGTAATTCTGGTACAAATAACCCGCAGAATGATGATCCTCACAAGGGCACTCAGGGAAAGAATATGAAAGAACAAAGTGCTTTGTGCCCAGTGCTTTTACTCTACCTGTAAGGAAGCTTACCGACTCATTTTCTATATATTCTTAGTTTTCCTTGTCTTTAAACACCCATTTCACTCATTTGTCTCCACATAGTCAAGATTATTATGGGGAAACTTATGAAAGAGAATTGGTGTCTAGTGACTGAATTGTCATAAATAGCAAGCATACATGTTAGAATGTAAATGCCCTAAAATTTATGGCACTTCTGTGTTTTCTGAAATCCAAAAATACTTAGATCTATATAACTTCTCTTATATGGAACATGTAATAATGCTCACAAGTACTAAAATAAAGGGCCTTCTGTATAAGGTAAACATAAATTCATTTTAAATTCAGGAACAGAACAAACAGAGGCAAAACCTGCAATGCAATCAAAGATAAAACTTAAGGTAATTACTCATTTGAGGCAAGACATTCAAGTAAGATCAACATATATTTTCTCCTGCTTACAAATACAAGTTCTACTGAAAACTCTGTTTAATATTCTTTATCAGCAGGCTAGCATGGACACTGGAGTTTTAGAATTTTGGATCCCATTCAATTTTAAATTTAATTTTGCATCTCCATGTGCAAAAACCGTTATATCACTGAGCTTTCTGGTCTTCAGATGAAGTTGGCAGATTACTTTAAGTGACCTACTGAAATCATTATGAAATCTGCACAATCAGCAGGAATCAGAACAAGAACATACTCTGTATGCAATACAGCAGTTTCCAGCATAATAAGTGATTTTGTATCAACAATTTTTATATCAAAAATCTATGTTAACACTGCACATTTAAACAACTGATCTTTCTAAATTCAAGATACTAGGTCTGATACAATGCAAATGCACAATATTGTTTCAAAGTGGTCTACAGTCTACAACTTCTGAAAACATGTTCCTACTTGTTTTTATCTCTATATAAAAAGTGGCATCCTCTGTTTCATGAATTTAGACTGAATGCTAGACAGCTACACCAAATGTTAAAAAAA
>VWZO01004395.1:111900-130608 GCA_013396975.1 Bucco capensis | reverse complement strand
CCCCCCCCCCCCCAAAAATCATGTAGCTCTTTAGATTCAAAACAGTTTGACTTAAAATTTGAGTTTTGATGTAGGAATAAACATTTTTGGACATTTATTACTACTATTGGTACAGATAGTGTCATCTCGCCTATCTATACAAGTCAGAAACATGAATTTTAAAACATAAGATAACTCTATTCCTAAAAGCCAAATTAAAAGAAAAGGTAGCATTTTTCCTATTTTCCTCAAACTCCTCTCTCTCTCTTTTCTTTGCATTGCTATAGAAACATTTTCATGTAATATTTAAGATTAATGCGCCATTAAAATTAGATTCCTTTATATGTGGAAATGATAAAATAATATTCTTTATCATATTCACTAGAGGAATATACACATACTACAACATTTACTCAAAATTTATTATACTGGTTTTAAAATTAAATTAAGAGGGAAGTCTTCATAGTAGAAATTCTGTTAACACAGAAAAAAAAACATTAAACAATAAAGACACCTATAAAATACGCCAAAAATGTTAACTTTCCAAATACTCTAGAATTCATATTTTTATGGCTCATCCCTTTGGATGCTTTAAGTACATCCTATATTAAGATCATTACTCTACATTAAGAAAATGTATAAAGGAAAAGCATGCAATGTTTCAGAATTTATTCTTCTATCCAGAGCAAAGTAAATGCACTTCAGCATTTAGGTTATAAACACGAGGTTTTGGGGATTTTTCTCCAGTCACTGCTTGTTTATGAATAATAATAGTCAGTTGAGTGCAGTTCCACTAAGAGGCCCTAAAGACAGTAAGGACTTAAAATGCTAAATACTTCATACATGAATTCTTACTGAAATTATTAATAAGCTTGCATAATTAAGAGTACTTTTTTGTAAATACATGTAAGTCATTAATAATAGAAAATTAGAAATGTTTCCTACCTAAATTCATCAAGAAGCAAGCCTCAGCATTTTGTAATACTTTCCTGTCATAAAAGTGTCAGTAATTTACAATTTGCAGATGAGATCATACTCTAAAAACTTTCACATCAGTGAAGTGGGGAGGGGGTTGTCAGGAGGAAGAATTGCAGGATAATGCTATTGGTGTGAGTAAAGCTGCCCCAGTGTGCCCTGCCGCTCACTGGACACTCTGGGCCACTGGAATGATATTTGCTGGTTGCTATGTAGACAGAAGTCATTGCCAATTCATCCCATTAAGAAGATTGAACCTGGTTCTGGTTTATAAGAATGGTTATTGTTTGCATAAATGTGCCGATAAAATAATCTTCACAGGTAAAACTGATAGTTTTTATGAACTCATGCCTTGCAATCACTCATTTAACAGAAATTTTTATTTGCATATCATCTTTGTTAGTCTTCCCTTTTGGCAGATTTGGAAGAACGATTCCTCATGCTCTTTGAAGAGTACAAAGAATATTCTGAGTATTTTAACCATGTCAACACACAGGTTAATCATTCTCAAGTAGTTTAACATAAATTTATGATTTTTTTTTTTTTTTTTTAAAGTCAGGTAGAGTAGCTGTATATCTGACAAACGACTAAGAGATCTGAGCTTTCAGTATTGTATTTGGAGAGAAAAGATATTGCATACAAATGCTGTACATTAAAAAGCATTGCTCAGAAGTCAAACACCCAGATTTTAGGAAATGTCACAGAGCAAACACCTCTTCTTTCAAGAGTTCATTGAGCAAATAATGGTGTTTGGGAGAAGACAGGATGGGACAGTTTGTTACTAGGTTTCATCAACATTTGCAAATGTCACGGGAAGGGCAAGAGTAAAGATCAGAGAGTCTGAAAGAGACTCATTCTCCCTCTCTTTGTCCTCAAATTGATATATCCATGCCCATTCCTGTTCCATCTCTTCCATAACCTTGGGTTCATCAATCAACATTCAGACTTCTTTATTACACAATGCCTACCTATTTTAAGACAATTATTAGTAGTTTATGACTTTTTTTCATCCTCCATAATAAATTTATAAGCAATATCTTTTCAGAATTAATATTGTGAGATAAAAGGTGTTATCTCTGCTTTGCAACTAGGATTGCAAAATACAGCTTGAAGTATTTAGGAGCTGGTTTTTTTCGGAGAATACATAATGCTGGACATATGTGAAGCAGCATTTCTATTACTTTCAGTTGCAGCTAGAATTGCTGACTTCAGTACCTTGAATAACATGCTTAATTTTCAGTATTCATTCAGTATTACGTTTTCTAGCTTCAGCAAAAATAAGCTAAGAATCCTACAATAGTTCTTTCTTGATTGTACCCCTTATTTCATAAATAAGATGGAAGGGGAAAGTATGATTGTATGATTACATAATTACATACTGTACTATTTAAATGTAACTTTGTTTCCTACATTTTGAGTCCCTGACTTTATAACTTCAATAATTCTTTATAATTAAAGTATTTGTATGTTTGTTAGACAAGCCAACAAGGTAAGTTCCGGCAGACAGCATCACTTGCTAAATATTCAGTATCACAGCTGAACAATGTTGTCCTCACCCACCCTGGTCCATACTTTCTATGTCTATAGTGTTTTTTTTGTCTATGCAGCCCTAATCCCTGTTCTGATTTCTTACCATAGTCCCAGTGTTGCCCTGACCTCTCTTTTAATTTTCTTTGTATACCACCTCCTTCATCTGTCCCTACTAGATCACAGATCCAGTCTCCTTATTCAGGCACTGCGTCCTTCCCTCCTCCCTCAGTTCTCAAAGACTTTCATTAGATCAGATCCCACTTTGTTCATAGCTCTCAACAGAGGCCTCTTTGGCCAATCAGTGTTTATCCTATGCACACCTTAAACTCCTGACCAAAGCTTCTTTTCCTACTGTCTCATTCTCTTCAGCCTATTGGAGAGCATAGAAGTCCGCCAGCCTGCAACGTCTTCAGGCTCCTTGGACTGTGTTTCAGAGATTAACATTGCCAGTGAGAACAAAAATCTTTGCTGTAGGGCAAAATTCCTCAATCATGGAGCCGCATATAAACCAAGGAAGAGCTGCAGGTTGCAACTTGGCCAGCTCTGGGTGGATTTTCATAGGAGTGGCAAATGGCACATCTCTAGCACAAAGGTTGCCCTGTATCAAATTTCAAAATGTGCCCTAAAGAACTGGCAGGGTAGTATCTGTTTTACTGAGCAGCATTTTCTTTTAATTCAGGCAAACTAAACACCTAATTTTCTGCTCATTCCTCTCTTAAAAAGGAAAAAAAAAAAAATTCCACACCCTTAGCTGTCACAAAATCCTTCCCAGAACCTTTTAATTGGTTAGGACTTTTGAAGTTAAGGAATAATGTAGCCGTTGTCAGCAGGTCTTCAAAGGATAGAAACAATTAAGGGAGGTGTGGGTGCCCCCAAAGAAATAATTTATGATATGATGTCATTACAGTATCTGGCATCATGAATCAGAATGCATACAGTACTAACATGACTGATGCTGATTCTCCCATGTTATGCGTGGTAGAACTCCTGCATGAGACTGGCAGAAAGAAGAAATCCCACATTCCCTCCAGAGACACCTCCTGTTGCAACTTTCATCCTATTCCAGCAAGAGATGGGATCAGACTGTCCTGATGGAAGACAGTGGCTGTGTATGTGAGACTTAAAAAAGCCTAAGTAGGATTCAGATGTGTGTGGGGGGAATTAAGTTACATAAATACGGCGATTGTTGAATTGTTCACTTAGATAAGAAGCATCGCTATCACAATTCATATGGTAAATGAAATAGAGGAAGTGGCGTTTCACATAATTCTATGTGCACTTTCTGAAATAGAAGTTATTTAGTGCACAATAACATATTGTGATGGCTTTACCCCATAAACAGAACAGTGGTCAACAATTTGCAGTCGTCTGGAGCAAAAACATATTTCACTGTTCAAGTTTCAGTAGTGTACCTTTTTCTGTACAATAAATAGCAGTTCTTTTAAAGGTCTTTAAGGAACCAAAATCCTTTCAAGGCTGAAGGGATTTCAGATCCCTCCCACCATCTAAAGTTTTCCCCTCCCTCCCCCTGCCCTGGTGCTATATAGATTCATACAATAGTCTCTCCACAAAGACTTTAAAAGTAACAAACTCACTTGGTACAGCAAACAGAAGAACCAGAAGATAATTGCAGGACCCATAACTGCACTTTTCAGTATTTCTTAGTGACATTAACTGTGCCAAGAGTCAGCTCTCTTAAGTGAAATACTGCAAATGTTATTTCAATATTTACCTCTATGGTGATACATTTGTACCATCAAGTCATGAGTAGCATATACTGTTCTCTAGTATATAATCCAGTATACTGTTGTTCACTAGTAATAAAGGTCCTTCCTAAAACAATAGCAATCCTCTCTCTCTGTCCAGGTAAAGAATATTTTATTTAAACACAGAGAAAGCATTAAACTGCAGGCTGCATTTCAAACAAGAAGTCTGTTCTCTAAGGTGACAATCTAATTCTAGAAAGCAGTGTGAGATGAAACTAGTGTCTGTAAAAATATATTACTTTTCAAGTCCCTTAATACCTTCACTCTCCCAGAGAAAATTTCCTGCTCTGGCTGATGGCCAAAGAGATTATACAGTAAGAGGCCATATCCTTTTGCCTTTCATTATCTAGGCTATATTTCATACTATTACAATGTAATCAAAATACTTCCTTTCTAGCCAATATTTGGCCCTAACACATGCCAACATTTTTTCAATTGGTTTTTCTAAACTACTCTGAAGAAAAACAGCATTGAATCTCAAAATTTCTTCATTTTGCCTTCACACTGTGATAAAAAGTATTCTGTTAGACCTATGAAGACTACCCTCAGAGGGTTCTCAGGCTATAAGGTTTCATGAAGCATAAAATTAGAAAAGTAAAAGGATAGTTTTATTTCTCAGCCCAAAATAAACATACCAGAAAAGCTATTTATAGAAGTAATATAATCACACACAAATAAAAAAATCACCTTTCAGACAAATTTTAGAAACTTGCAACAATTACTTTCCATTTGTTTTTCTCACTTCAACTTCCCCTCCTGATTTCTGTAGAAAAGCAACAAAAAGACCCAATTGTGTTTTCAAAACAAGGTAAGAGAATCTCTACAGGACTTGCTGGCCTTACTGAAGACACACAGTGCATGTATAATTTGTCCTTCTGGAAGAAACGGGGTGTTTGATCATCACATAACCAATAGAGGGGGTTTGTGTGAGAGCCGTGGTGTATTGTGAAACCATGGCAGACTGTCTTTTCAGAATCAACATCTGTTTATATGTATGGAACAGATTTCAGTAGGTACAGGCATATTTGCTAACAAGGAGCAGAATAAAAGGGGTCAGGAGTTCTGGATTCTAATGGTAGCTCTGAAATGGGACATGAGCTGTGGTCATTGTAACCAGAGCATAACTACAGACTTGCCTCAGTCATTTTCTACAACTGAGTGATTCATGAAATTATATACCACAAATGGGAGGTGGCTATATTTGGGGCACTGTGGAACTACAAGGTCAGACTAAAACTAAACTACAGTGAAAACTGCAAAACCCTCTTAAGAGTAGGGGAAAGAGCAATAAAAATAACCATATATTTGTAGCTTGCACCAAGCTCCATCCATTCAACTATACCTTGTGCTTACACACCTGACTGATCATAGAATGGTTTGGGTTGGAAGGGACCTCTGGAGGTCATCTAGTCCAACCCCCCTGCACTGGGCAGGGACATCCCCAACTAGATCAGGTTGCTCAGAGCCCTGTCAAGCCTCACCTTGAACGCCTCCAGGGATGGGGCCACAATCACCTCCCTGGGAAACCTGTTCCCGTATTCCACCACCCTTGTGGTGAGGAACTTCTTCCTAATATCCAGTCTAAATCTACTTTCCTCTAACTTAAAACCATTGCCCCTTGTCCTTTCACTACAGGCCCTTGTAATCAGGTCCTCTCCAGCCTTCTTATAAGTTCCCTTTAGGTACTGGAAGGTCACTATTATGTCCCTCAAAGCCTCTTCTCCAGACTGAACAATCCCAGCTCCCTCAGCCTGTCCTCATAGGAGAGGTGTTCCAGCCCCCTGATCATTTTCGTGGCCCTTCTCTGTACCTGCTCCATCAGATCCATGTCCTTTCTGTATTGAGGGCTCCAGAACTGGACACAGTATTCCAGATGAGGTCTCACTAGAGCAGAGTAAAGTGGCAGAATCACCTCTCTCGATCTGCTGGTCATGCTTCTTTTGATGCAGCCCAGGATGTGATTGGCCTTCTAGGCTGCCAGCGTGCACTGTTTGCTCATGTCCAGCTTCTCATCCACCAGCACCCCCAAGTCCTTTTCTGCAGGGCTGCTCTCTATCTTCTCATCCCCAGCCTGTATTGATAGTGGGGATTGTTCTGACCCAGGTGTAGGACCCTGCACTTGGTCTTGTTGAAGCTCATGAGGTTCACCTGGGCCCACCTCTCCAGCTTGTCCAGGTCCTTCTGGATGACATCCTGCCCCTCCAACTTATCAACAGCACCCCATGATACTTGCTTTGCTTGAATCTTGGGATATATTTGTGTTGTATGAGGAAAGTGTGTCACAGAAGGGTCTCATGAGGTCTACTGTTCTACAGATTTCTTTAGTTCTGTAACCTATTTTATCAGACAAAAAAAAAAAAGAGCTTGGTCTTCTGTCTGCTAGCTTGTTCTGCCTTTTAGCTATCTCTCACTGGTGCCTCTATTAGAATACAAGGGTTCAAGACTTTAGGAATAACTAGAAAGTGCATTGATCTGTCAGACTCTTGAAATGAGTCTCCTAGTTTCCTGTTTACTACATCATCTTTATGATAAAGGGTATTTTGAAATTGGAACTGGTTGTGCAACGTTTGCTTTCTTGAAGCCTAGAAGTATGAACAAATTGTTAGAATACTGAGATAAAGTCAGAATCCTTCCTGTCCCAGACTTGATCTCATTAATCACTCATGTGCTTGAAAATCAGCTTAGCACGAAACCTCTTGCATCAGTTAACTAACAAATGAGAACTGGACACTTGCAAACAAGAGGCTTGTTAGCTTTAAACAAGTTTCTTTGGAAAGGAGACTTCTTTTACATATGATACCTTTCTATTTATTCAGGAACCTGGGTTTAAGTGAACTTTTTGGTACAAGAGCTTGAGATAGGGGTGGCACTGAAAGAGAGATCCCTCCTGCCCTTGAAAACTAATAACATTGAGAATAATTTAGAAGTTTTCCAGAACTGCTACTTAGTAAGACTACATCTGTCAGAAATGCATCTCCCTGCAGCTTAAATGGTTAATCTGAAAATGTTTGGCATTTCGTTCTTCAGCAAGACAAGGAAAGGTTCAGTTTTATTTTATAGGATTCACTAAATAGACCTAACAAACAGAGCAACTGATTTAATTAATCTTCTATCTGAAGATATCCTGCTTCAGCTTATGCAAGAGAGCTTAATTTTAGAAGAATACCAGATGCCTGCAATATTTTAGAAGCCTCAGCAGTTCTCCTCACTTTCCTATTGGTCTTTTCTTTTTGGGAGTCAAGACGAAATACAACAGATCAAACATTAATGCTGTGTCCTTTGACAGTTCTGTTCATTTTGACTTTAAAAAAGAAAAAAATACAGTAGCTCTTTAAACTGCTTCATGGGACTTCAAATAGATGACAGTTATTCATACATTTTGTTTTACAGGCATATTAACTGCAATAAACACAAAGAATATCTAATTAAAGACTTTACGATAACATCTAGTCTTACAACTGAAAAAACAGGGTCTTCTCAAAATTTAGCCCTAATATGCCCAAGTATGTCAGGCAGAATTCCTAAATTTTAATTTTCGGATGTATGTTTCAGTACTCTTCTAGATGCCATAAAATTTGGACTTGTTGTGAGTTTTTAAATTACAATTAAAAGGAAAAGCAAAGAATAGTTCTTTCTGGTACTGCTAGTGAAAATCCATTAGATTGACAGTCAAGTGCATTCTTGCTGAGACGACTGTGCTAGCTCTTGATTCACTGTGGAACAAAGAAAACAAGAATACATGGAATAGGTAATAGTGTTAAAAAACCCTCCAGTCCCTTCATTCAAATATCTTTGAGATTTTTTTCCCCTCAAATAAGAGGTTTTGATGCTTCCATTTTTAATGCCCACTTGAATCTTTTAATTTTGACCGATTTTTAGTTCAGTTATGGATTTAGTAACTATTTTTTCCACAGAATCACATACTAGTAAGAGTTGGAAGTGACCTTTGGGGATCATCTAGTCCAAAGGCCCTGCCAAAGGAGGTTTGACTAGTTCAGGTGGCACAGGAATGTGTCCAGGTTGGTTTTGAATGTCTCCAGAGAAGGAGACTCCACAGCCTCTCTGGGCAGCCTGCTCCAGTGTTCTGCAACCCTCACAGGAAAGAAAATTTCTTATGTCTAGGTGACACTTCCTGTGTTCGAATTTGTGTCCATTGCCCCTTGTCCTATCACTGGGCACCACTGAAAAGAGACTGGCCACATCCATTTGACACCCACCCTTTAGATATTTACAAGCATTGGTAAGATCCCCTCTCAGTCTTCTATAGGATAAAGAGCTCCAGGTCTCTCAGCCTTTCCTCATAAGAGATTCTCCACTCCCCTAATCATTTTTGTAGCCCTCCATTGGAGTGTCTTCTGTTGTATATGATGGTCATCACATCTTTCCTATAATTTTCTACCTGTAGTTTAATTAGTAGAAATAAGTAAAGGACATTTCTGTTTAAAGGAAACACATAAGCATGTGGTTGGCACAAAAGGCAGTCAGATTGTAGAATTTTGTCCTAAACCTACTAACAGGAAACTCTGCACCTCAGTTTCATCACTTATGAGTGGGAGACAAGAATAAGATCTTTGTCTACAACAGTAGGACTCCTTAAAGAGCTGTAAAAACCAGATTGACCTGAGGAGGGGGAAAAAAAAAAAATTCAGCAATGGCAGTGCCTAGAACCTGTCTCTAGCATTTCCAAGTAGTGGCCTTTTCTACAGTTCTTTTATTTCACCCATAAATAGTGTGTTTGCATGTAGTTTCCTTGTGCTGCCAATTCAAAGAATACCTTAGGCATATATGGGAAGATGCATGCACAGGGTCGGTGGTTCCTTATGTCTCCCACTGTCAGATATTTGCATTCCAAGAATCTTTATTAGGTGTGCCAAGAGTCTTTCTAAGGAATCAAAAGTTGCTTATTTCACCCTTGACATTCCTTATCTAAGGAAGCTGTTGCAGTACTGTTCATGGAAGAACATAGATAAGTTGCTAAAAGTGCAGCTACAGCATTACCAGCTACCACTATGCAAATTAAAGTAAATACTAAAAGCAGGCATTTCTCTTTGAATTGTGGTAAGTTAGATACATTATTCTCATCTACATACCTCAGAAATTGCTCTGCATTTCTTAAGGCAGCAAAGGGCAACCAGGCTATTTCCAGAACAATGTTTTTGCATTCAGCTCATCTCTCAAAAACTCATGTTGGCCACAAGAGCAATCTTACAGAACACCATGTAAATGGCACGATAGAACTTCAACTTAAGTGAGGACTTCTATGTCTAGACTACTATGCTATTGTTTGCACCATGCTTCTTTTAGATGTATAAACCCTATTACAACACTGATCCAGGTTGTAATAATCCCTGCTGCAAATTTTAAGATTATACATATTTATTTTTTAAAAAAAAAACAGGAAAATATTTAGGTTAGTGAGATTATGAGATTACAGGAGCTGCTAGTTTCATAGTTGGTGCAGAATAAGGGGAATTGGCAAAGTGATGAGCAAATCAGAATGAAGAATAGATTTGTCAGGCAACACGTTTCAGCTGGACAAAAAGAGACTTCAATGAGGTTCATGGGAGAGTCAACCCAAGTGCTATAAAAATTATTTGAACATGGGCTTTTCCTGTAAAAATGAGTTGAATTATCTTTTCATGAAGTTTAATATAAATTATCTTCCCCTCATTTGAAACTGTACAACCATTAATCTACACTGAGTAACTTCCTCTAGGAGAAAAACTTCAAGATAAAGAGATTCAAGATAAAAAGGGAATAAAAAAATACAAAGAAGCTTTTAGCAAAGGTGCTTTTTGTAGATCATTTCCCACTTCTTAATGTGTGATGCTCTGTGATACCAGATATTCATTCTATAACTTAAATATTAATCCACAGTTAATAGGCAACCCTCATTTTACATAAACTATGTGAAAATACATGACTAGATATAACATTCCCCTTCAATCCAATTTTCACACTCCCTTTTCTACAAAGCAGTGAAGAATAGATACTTTTCGAAAGGTTACCTGAAATACCAAAGTAGAGCTTTTTACAGAATTAAAGTTGGAGGAAGAACCAAAGGAGTGCAAAACTATATTCTCCTGGCTATTCTCTTTGCTCTTTCATGTGCAGAGCATTGAGTTGTCTTAACAACACATTTGTACAACAACAACAGAGAATTGGACTTAAGCAGCAAATTTCCAAGTTCCTGAAGAAATCCATTTGTTAAAGTAAAAATATTCGTTTGCACCCTAGACTCCAGAGAAGTTTTCTGAAATAAGTATGAAGAAAGCCATGCAAATTCTGAGAGGCTATCACAATATGCACTGGCTCACTTTCCAAAGGGTCTAAGGTTTTAATTTGCATATAACACAATGCTCTTTTTGGAAGCAGAAATATCATGGACAGCATGATATACATTCATATATTTTATATAAGTGGAGAGCCGACATTCAATTTAGAGATTTAGACAGCAATATCCAGTTTCATGTCAACTTTTAACTCTTGTCCTATTCCCTATTTAAAAAGTAGTATTTAAGTTATAGGTGAGCAAGTTAATCTTTGAGAATGCCAGAACAAGACACAAGCGAACAGTTGTCATACAGTGAATAAATAATAGTGCAGCAAATCAGGATCAGGTTGAAGTCTGAATGATTTAGACATTACATAATATAGCAGCTCTAAAATATATAATCTTAAGCAAAATATTCATACCTATAACAGAAGCGGCATACAGTACTGTGCACTAGTGCTTGTTCTGAAGGCTGATATGTAGTAAAGCCATCTTTCACATAGGCAGGAGGAAGAGTAAGACAGTTTGCTTTGGATTATGACTACATTGGGTTAAAGGTTACCTATCCAACACTATCCGGGTATGGAAACTAATATTGCATCTTTCTTCTCAATTCAAAGCATGTAATTTCTAACCTCATGTCATATATCTAAAGAACATTCCTTCTGAGGAAAAAAGCTGTGAAGAACATAAAATAACCATTAAATTATGTAAGGCCTTCATTGAAAGCCAGCTTCTGCATCAGTATACAGAAATTTGCTGTGGGTCTTATGCCACTCCTGGGTTCTAAAGTGACTTTGGCTGTGATATCACACTACCTAAAGTCACAAGCATCCAATTTTTAGATAGTAACTTGCATGGATTACAACAACAGTGATGTTTCCTCTATCCAGCAAGAGATTACGTTGATATCACTTAGGTTATGTTCAGGGTTGCAGATTTTTGTTGGGGTTTGGGGGTCTCTTTTGGTTTTTTTTGTTGTTGTTGTTTTGGGGTTTTGCTAGTTTAGTTTTAAAAAAAAAGGGAGGGGGCCTTTATTCAGTGATTCAGAATAACAAGAGATTCTAGGCCAAAATTCTGAATCACTAACCTCTGAATTTGCTGTCAGTAACATGTTCTAGAATTGCAATGCCTGGCATCTGTAACAATTCCCCAGTTAACTGCAAATCACCATCTCCACCTACTTCCTTTATAGTGAAAGTCCCCTGAAATTAGCTCTCATGGGTTTTGTGGAAAACAGACTTTTATAGATTCCTTCTGGACATGGCAAGCCTGAGATAGCTCAGACAGAATCAACCTTCCTTCTCTCCCAGCCCTCTTTAATTAAACTTGAAAGCCCTTGCCAGTGGCAGTGCTGTTTTAGAAAAAAATGCAGAAAACAGTAATATTTACCTCTATAAGGCTGCAAATATTTTCCTTTATTCTTCACTACACAAGAGACTCACTGTAGCAACATCTCAAGCAAATCACAGAAGATTAAGTTGTTCATTTCTATTGTCCTAAGGGACAAAGGGTTGAATTCTTATTATCAATTAATAGTGATATTGACTGGATCTAAAGGCAGCAACACATAAATGCTCTCTGCAATGTATTGAAAAGATACATTAAAAAAAAAGCTCAGCATTCTAGTTTAGATTATGTTATATTGCTTCTTAACTATGATTCAAGCTCTCCCTGAATTAACATCTGGAGAAGAACTCTTTCTAGCAGCAGCAATTCATAAGCATCCCTGAGAAAAATACCCAATAAAGAGAGAGTAAGTATTTTCCCCTCTGAGTTTTTTCCTTCCCAAATCTGCTTCACTTAATGTGAGGCTCCAATTAACAAACACAGTTTAAGAGACATAGAAATCCATATTTAACTAAGAAACATTGTTCAAGTGCAGAAACAGAATTATACCAGCCTTCAACTATATTATACACAGTATCAAAATTAGACATCTCAGCTTTATGCATGAGAGAACTCAAAGAATTTAGGAACATAAATGTCATTCATTGATTATCATAGAATTCACTTTCTGAGGACTCTCCATGCAGCAACTGTAAGGATTAAATTTTCTATGGATTAGTCATTCAAAATTAAGGCAGACCATTAAAAAAGTTGCATTACTGTACTTTTTACTAATAGTCTTCAATTGTGCATAAGAACTTCCCTAGAGGAATTTTTTTTTGCCTTTTAAAAAAACAAACAATACACTCAGTAACTTCTGTTTATCTGCTTGAGGCACATATCAGTTGGTCACTGCAGATTTTAAAAGGATTTGGTTTACACTGCTTATAAACAGTCTATTTGATAAGCTACATCAGTTATCTTAATGTAAGTCTTTATGGTTTAAAAAGTATATTCTTTCACTCAGAATTTTCTAACTGGAACTAACAAAGAATTTTTTGAGTAAGTACTTAAGAGAAGAAGCCGGTGCTGCTTGAGGAGGCTCTACCTGAAGGCAGAGAACGGGAAGGAGCAGGGGAATGCGATGTCGCATGTGCTACTCCAGGAACTCCGTGAAATAAGCCAGAGTGCTCCAGGGGAATGAGCAGGGAACATTTTATATGTTAACAGGAAAAATTAATACCCACTTTTATACCTTACATTGCATTTGTAATTATCCACATAAATTTCATTCCTGTTATTTTCTGAACAAATTGATTCAGCAAACATTCAGAACTAGTAGCGAAACATTTTCAGGAAGAAGGGAGCAAATGAGAAAAAAACCTGGTGAACTTCATGTTCTAAATGGATCTGATACTGGAATATAAACTCTGAACCAGCACGCTCTTTAACCAGACTATACTGGACACTAAAAGTAAAATTTACTCTTCAAATTTAAAACTTATGAAAATTAACTTATATAACTCAAACTATGCATATTGTATTATTTCTTTTTATCCAGAACTAAGCTTTAGCTTGAAATAAGCACGTCAGTTCACTTATGCATTACCCTTTGTTTCAGGCACAGACTGAAAATCACTTGGGGTCTGCTGAGGCCCCTGGTGCGATAACTGTGCCGACAGCAGAGGGAGCATTAAACTCATTGCCCATGGTAAAGTGTGGGGAGTGATACCCATGTTCCTATAATCCTTGTATGGGTAGGATGAGCTCATTAGCCTTCTGGCAGTCATCCTAGGAGAAGGACAACTCTCATTCCAAACCCGGGCAGATGGAGCTCGTTTAGCCCTGGAAGGCCTTCCATCTAAGAGGTTAAACCTCTGTCCTAAGGACTTCGCTGCCAGCGTCCAAGCTTGCTAGGCCCTGGCAGATGAACCTTAGGACTAAAGGGTGGGTCCAGCTCTGTGCATGCTGTGTCTCACCTAAAAAAAAATCCATAGCGCTGGCTCGAGGGTGCTATCCGCTAGCCTCTTTTTATCAGTGCACTTGGAAAAGGCACTGATGAGGAGTGTGGATGGAGCCCTCCCTGGATCTTCGTTTGCGAAGCCTAGCCACGACCACGATGACCCTTTGTTTAAATAACTTGGATTTTGATTAGGGAACAAAGTGAAAATAAAGTCAGTTCACATTCAAGCATTAACTATGGATAATTGTTATCGTAAGATCCACATTTCTACTTGACCTCTGGGATTAGGTATAATATTACAAAGAATATCTCTGTGCCCACTCATGGCCTTCAAAGTCCAATCTAGACATGTATAATAGCAATCTGTAACAGTAAGTTACTGCAAGCAACTCTACCTTATAAAACAAAGATCAACCCCCCCCCCTTCTTCCACCACATCACATGATATGATGATTGCTTGTCTTAAACACTGAAAGCATTTATCTATTTCACTAATAACACACACTATTTTTGCAATGTTCTCTGACATGACAATGAATAGGGACACACACCAACATACAAAGGAGAGAACAAGAATTTACTTGATTTTGCAGATATTAGAGAGAATGCCATAGCATTATAACTGGCCTCCTTTTGTTTAACTAAATGTTCCTGTTAAACTAATCAACAGAAAATCTATATTCTTGTTTAACAGGATTCCACTTTGCTATCTTATTCCCAGGCAGAAATTGTGTGATTATTGCATTCAGCACCCTTGGAAAATTTTATTTGAGTATAACTTGTTTTCCTGCATGAAGAAATGTGCTTCAACTCCTAGGATTTTAGGGTGTGGAGATTTTTTTTCTCCTTCCTCTTAAAAGTAAAGCTGTCATAACACATAAGGACACACTTGACCAAAGAGGTCCAACCCTCCCCTTCAGAATCAGCTGGCTGGAAAGCACAAACCAAGAATAATAGAGTTCTAACAGCATCTGATGCTATACCTGGCCCCTAACTGTCAGTGTATCAATACTTTATTGGTTTTAATAATATGTCACAGGGGGAATAAATAAAACATTGTGGTAGAGTGAAATGCTAAAGATGCTAGATTTTGGCTAAGTGTTAAACAGCTTTCTATGAATCTTGTTTTCAAGACTAGTCTCTAGGAGTAGGAGGTCTGCAGTTCATGTTAACTCAGTTCAATACATGTCTCAGCTACTCATAAGGCAAATATTTAAGTGGTCTTCATATATAGAATGACTTACTGTTGGACCATGTGTTATCTTAGTGGCAACATTTTCTGCAGTATTAAAAGAATTCATAGTTAGCTATGGGTACCAGTCAATGGTACCATAAATGAGAGATGGACTCTATTTGTCTACTCTTTCTCCTTTGGCCACCTGAAAAGCACAATCTTATCAAATAAGAGGAAATAAAAAAAGCTGGTCACATATTATACAAGCTGTTTATAAAGCACTGAAATGCTCAAATGAAAGGCACTGCATAAGTGCAAACTAATTTTTTCTAACATTAATGCATGATGGAACAATAAATCACTTTGTTTTGAAGCAGCATGTTAGTGTTAGACTCAAAGAAACTTGTCTTCATAACAGAATTGTTGCACAGAAATTTTAGTCCTCTACTTGCTTTGACCTGCATATAGCTGAAAAAAACAACAACAAAAAACCCAACAAAAACCAAACCAAACCAAACCCCAGTGCATTAGGAGTAATTTTACCTTCTAATTACCTCCTACCCCCAAGCAATTTAACTTATTACCTTTCCCACAAGAAGTCTGACCTATTCGAGTTCATACTAATCTTGAGTTGTATACTCATCTATACTGAGTAGTATCATAGTATTCCAAAAGGAAAATAAGTTTCTTGCTGTCTGGTCTATAATAAGCACTTTAACATGAGTACTTCGGCAACTTAATTTCATCTGTATACACAAAAATTCCTTTATCTAGTTGAACTATTCCTCCTGATTTATTTCATTGAAAGCAACTTTTCTCTGTCCAGATTACCTAGGTTGTATATTTAAGAAGTCTACTCAATTTCTGATTTACAGAAATACATCATAGGGAAATTGATTTGTTTTGAATACTTAAGTAAGTCCTTTACTATTTCAGTTATTTGCAGTAGTTCATTTTTTCTACTGAGCTGTTTTCCTTTTGTGAATTTGTCTCAGAGGGGCAACTGACAGGGGCACAAAGTAGCATTTAAGTCAATTTCTTACATTAATTCATGTAAAAGGTCTCTTGAGGACAAAAGTTAAACACTTAAATGACTAATGTGACAATACCTCAGTGAAGGTTTATTCTGTGCCAAGCTAAACTTCCAAATTCTGTTTATATTGCTGTCTTAGCATTTCTTATATCTCCTCACTACATAACTGTAGATTATTTTTCAATTTTCAAAAGTGTAAAAAAAAAAAGTATATTTTTATCTATACTTCTTTCCTAAAGCACATGGAATGTGGGAACTCACAGCAACATAAAACATTTTGTGAATAAGTAGTACAGTGAGAAACTATTATAATGCTTTGGATAAAAACAAAATAGCTATTCTGCATGCAGTGCATCTTCTGAGGTTTCGTAAAGTTCTGCCTAAAGCAGGAACAGTCTTCTTTCGTCTTGATATCCCTTGATCATCTCTCCCACATGCCCTAAAAAGCTACCCAGGATTTCTATTTATTTCTCTCTATCGGCTCCACTGTAGTTCACAGTGATGGGTTTCACTGAAAGGAACATTTTCAGAGTGTTCAAAGAAATTAAAGGTCTATTTACTACTGTTCTTGCACCACCCACCTCAGAATGTAAGCACAATTGTACAATGTATAAAAACAAGGCACTACTAATTCCTTTACTTTTCTACCCACTTTACATTAGTGTGCTCAGGGAAGAAAATAAGTGAGTATTTTTCAGATGTGACAGGCAATAGATGGGCAAGGGAATTTCTTTTAGTAGTTCCTTTACCTTTGCATGGGCTTGAAGTGCAAGCTCACGGCCTATTAAATGATCAGGGTTTACAGTCCATTTAACAGAGCCCTAATAAACTGTAACACTCGTTAGAAAGAAGCACGTTTCAGATGGGTTCTAGAACTCATAAAATAAGGTTAACTTTCACTGCTGTTTAACAATGTTTCTTCCATGTTTGGTGTGTTGGAAGCTGTTAGTCAATAGATTTCTCTACCTCCCTCAAAATTCTGTCAACCCTAATTGCATGAAGTGAAGTCTAATATTTTCACTCATCAACTATTAATGTTTGCAGAAAAATTCCATTTGTTCAATTTTGTCATCCAGATCTGTAAATTAGTTTTCACACTGTCAAGAATGCATTTACAGACCATATTCAGGCAACATTTTTTAATAGGAAAGACTATTTAAATCATCAATTTTCAATGCGATAATTGTATTTACTTAATTTATATATATAAAGCAACATACTGTATATTATAAAGGTATGTCCTGTTTAAGTAACGTTATTAAACTGCTATAATTATTCTTAAGAAACTTGAAACAATTGAATGTATTGCCTTTAGGCAAAGAAGCAAACATGTCAAAGAACATTTAACATAATATTTTAAATAGGCTTCGGAATAGCACTGAGTATCTGTTCCGCATTAATAATGATGCCAGAACTACTGACTCCAAATACCTGTCTCTATGAAAAGCCTCACTACTCTGTTTCTCTTCACAATTTAGTACAAATAAAACAGTCCACTTCCAAAACATGTGGGTTCATTCCCACTTCTGTTCTACTTTGCCTCTAGAATTTGTTTTAATTTTCACAGATCAATACTTTCAATCACTTCATGACAAACAAATTGCTAATCTATTTCCTCACTGTCAGAATTCTTAGCAGTTAATGCCTTATGTAATACTGGAAAGGCTGAAACCCGAAATAAAGGCTGAAACCCGAAATAAAGGCTGAAACCCGAAATAAAATCAGCCTCTTGGAACACTGCCTCTGATACTGTTTCAGCATCACTTTTGTTGGAAATTTGTATTTTAAAACTCCTTCAATTAAGCTTAGTTTTTAAGCTAAAAAATTTTAAAATGGACAAAGCTAGAAAGACCTTTCTGAAAACATGTGGTGCCTTCTTGTTTTAGAGGTCATCCAAGTCTCATTCAATTTGTATGCAAATAAAAGGCAAAAGTTCTTTGTATGTTTTTTTGCCATTATGCATATAGTAGCACCATTCTTATTTTTACAAGTGTAATTGTTATTAATTCCTTTTAAGATTTTTACTTTAGTCATCAAGCATAAAATGAGTTTAAAATGATACCTTTGACAGCATTTTAATGTAATTTTTTATAAATACGAGTTAATATGTTATTTATTTATGGAGCATTAGCCAGGAAATTTAGATCTGCATTCCTTTACTGAGAGACAGAAAAGAACAACAAAAGAATAAAGAAGTGAACCACTTTCAGTAATGTAATCAAAAATACACCAAGACAGACACATTAGTATGAACAAATAGAGAAAAATAATGAGCTAAAAATCTTTTCCTAAATCAAGTTCGAAAGAGCAGTCCTAGTTTCAATATCTATCCCATTGTTTTTACAGTTATCTCTTATAACACTCAACTTCATGCAACTAACAGGCTTTAGTCTTCCTGTTTTCAGGATGGAAAACAAAAAAGAATGTGCAATTTCTAAAACAAAAACTACAAATGTTATTTCAGTGTTCATGGAAAATACTGAACTTATAGCTCTGAATAAAGAGAGCCTAGTGATGCACAGCGCCCATATAAGAAAGGCAAGGAAATGCATGCATCATGTAGTCAAAACTATTCTGCAGAGACAATAAATAAATGAAATGTAAGAATAATTCCAGTGTCCGGGATCTCTAGCTCCTCCTTAGGGCTTTCACAAATCCCAAACAAGCAGTTGTTGCCCCTACACG